>JAJPUD010013238.1:1375-21446 GCA_023553655.1 Myrmecobius fasciatus | reverse complement strand
GTGTGATTCTAATTATAGATCCTCAGTATTTGAATTGTTTCTTCCTACCTGCTAGCAGAATCTTTTCCTTGGTGCTATAGTCCTGAAATTTAGCCACGATATTCCTTGGCGTTTTAATTTTGGGGTCTCTTTCAGGAGGTGATGTGTGAATTCTTTCAATGGTGATTTTGCCTTCTGATTCTACAATCTCAGGGCAGTTTTCTTTCAGGATTTCCTGGAAGATAGTGTTTAGGGTCTTTTTTCATCATGACTTTCAGGAAGTCCAATAATCCTTAGATTGTCTCTCCTAGATCTATTTTCCAAGTCAGTTGTTTTTCCTAGAAGATATTTCATATTTTCTTCTAATTTTTCATTTTTTTGTTTTTGTTTGACTGATTCTTGAAATCTTATTGAGTCATTCACTTGCATTTGTTCAATTCTTATTTTGAAAGTGTTGTTTTCTTCAGTTACCTTTTTAAGCTCCTTTTGTAACTGGCCAATTTGTTCATTGCACTCTTTTTCCACTTCATTAATTTTATTTTTCAATAAATTCATGTCTTTATCATATCTCCTTTGGAGGGCTTCTTGCAATGACTTCAGTTTATTTTCCCATTTATCCTCCAGCTCTCTTTTGAGATTCTGTATGCAATCTTCCAGAAAGGCCTTTTGAAAAGGGGACCAGTGATGGTCCTTAATAACATCCTCTGGAGTTTTGTCTAAAGGAACCTCAGGATCTGGGGTCAGCCCTTCTCTGTCTTGATTAAAGCTGTCTATGGTGAGAGCTCTCTTTTGCTTCTTCATTTTTTTTAGACAGTGTGTATGTGTCTTTAAGGTTTGGAAAAAGGGTGCCTAAAGCTCTTTGCCCTGGGGCAATTTGGCAAATTAATTTAAGGTGCTGGGCCGGTGGGGGCTAGGACTAAGTCTGAATTACTCCTTAAACAAAGCAAGTCTTGCAGAACACCTGCCCCCAAACCGGGAAGAGTATCCTGAGTGCCTCCGATAAACTCCAGGTGTTTTGAGTTTGGAGTTTGGAATTTTTGCCACAATGAGCTGAGTCCCACCCTCACTTCCGGTCTACACCACTCTTTATCCCTCTGTCCGAGTTAGACACACTTGATGTGAAGTTCTTCAGAGATATCAGCAAGCAGTGACCAAGTATTTCTGAATTTATTGACTTGAAGATCAGTTCAGAGGCTTATTTTATTGTTGATTTGAGAGAAGATCAGAGGAGACACAGAGTCACATTTTCACTCCGCCATCTTGGCTCCACCTAAATTGATCTTTATCTGAATTAGAATCTGTTCTACACATCTTACCAATGTCTTTTTAAAAAGTGAGTTCTTAGAACTAGATAAAATTCTCCAGTTGCAATGTGAACCAAGGGACAGTACATTAAGATTGATAATGAGATTAATAATAAATTACTTTTCTTGAATTTCACATTTTGCAATTTACTTATGTTTGTTGTCCACTATAGCCTCCAGATCTTTTTTGAACAAATTGTCAACTGCCTAAGCCTCCCCATTACATATTTGCTGAGTTGATTTTTTTAACTTCTATACTATTGAGATTTACCTATCTTTATTTAATTCTTTCTCAATATTTATAGGTGACGAGTTCCTCTGATAAACAAGTAGATATGAAAACTTCAAAGGGCTAGATCATGGGAGATTGAGTAAAATTATATAAATTAAGCTGTCCAAAGGCAAAGCTATGTACTAAAGTCAGGAAGAGCTAAGTTCAAATCCAATCTCTAACATTTACTGTCAATTAACTTTTTGCTTATCTCTGTTTCCTCATTTGTTAAAATGAACACAATAATATTATCTTTTTCCCAGGATTGCTATGGGAATCAAATGAAATAATAATTGTAAAGCACTTATCATAGCATTGGCAAGTAGGAAGCATTATAAAAACAAGCAATTACCATCATTATAGTAGATAAAATTTGTTTTCTGTGACCCTCTGTCTATTTTTCTGTTCCTCCTGTTGTCTTTTTGGTGCCTATTATAGTTATCAGGATGTCAAAAATATGTGACATTTAGTCCAGCCTTTCTTGGGCAGTGCTTTCAAATTTTGGTTCTTTCTTTCTCTCCATTATTCCCACCACCTACTATCAAAACTTCTAGATCCTTGATAGACAAATAGGAACTAATTTACACTAGGGAAGTAGCCTAGGATGATAATGGCTAAATGTTATCCTCACAGATGAATTGTACATTTTAAACAAGGCTCTTCACTGACTCTCAATGAGATCTTTCTAACTCTAAGATCAAAACTCTAACTATTACTATCCCTTTCACGTCACAACTTTTCCCATTTTACTTTCAATATATCACATTAAATTAAAAGAATAAATAAAGGAATTTGGGGGACAGTTTTTAGGAGCCATAGAAAACATGCAAAGGCTAATTTAGAAACTCAGAAATGCATAAAACATATATATATAGTATTATATAATATCAACACAAATTTTACAACATATGATTGTATTATATAATATCAGCCCAAATTTTGAAAGGTATTTTAAAGAGCATAAAAGAAAAAAATTTTGGATTTCTTCTCTGGTACAAAGGAAGAGCCAAAAAAATTTACACTGATTTTCCAAATTGTGGGAGTACCATGACTCCACCCCTTTACCTCCAAGAAGTGGAAGAGATAACTGTATATCACTTTGAAGAAATGTTTTAGGTTATTCTTTCAGAAGCACTTGGTAACTACCAAAGCTGGATCTAAATGACACAGAACTTCCCTTTTTAGGAGGAGCACAGCACGTCATATAGACTGTAAAATACTTGCCAATCTGAAGCTGATTTCAGGAATAGAGGTCAGGAGGTTCTAAAGTACAAAGGAAGTCTTTCCTAATTTCCTTGAGAACTAGAATCATGAAAACCTTTGTCTTCAATGAGGTTCAGGGAAGAAAGAACTGGAGAGGAAAGTCAAGTTCTTGGAAAAGAAAGTTCCATGATAAAAAAAATGGTTCCTGGGAGCACCACCTAGTTCACAAAATAAAAAGACTTCACTGTGTTGGGTGAAATGCTCTGTTCAATATAAACAAAAGGATTTTATTGGTTGAATCTTCTTAGATTTATTCCTCCAAGCAGCTTCTTTTATTTGCTAGTTTGTACTCAAGTGAGTTGTCTAGTTTGTAAATAATTTTAGTCTTACAGTTCAGTTGTAGGTCAGTGTATATAAGGATAAGACAGAAGAGATCAGACTGAAATACAATTATGTTTCCCTTGGACCTCAAAAAGACCTTTAAGATTTCACAGTTCTTATGAATTTGTCACATACTATCTTTTCAATAGTCTCTGTAAGTGTCATATCCTACTACCGTGAGCCATTTGATTGCAAAGACCACAAAATATCCTATCTTTATATGTTCTATGACTCCCAGAATACTGGAATGTCCATGTTAAGAATTTAATATGTCTATTAAAGTTGAATTAAATTGGAATTTTGTGACCCTCAGCAAATAACTTAACCTCCTTGAATCCCTTTTCCCTTATTGATAAAAATAAGCACATTCAGTTAAATGTTACAGAGAAGTTCAGATATCTCTTCTTAAACTCCTTAAACTTCAGCAAATGGATGAAATTCACCCAAGAAAATGTAATGATAAAGATAAGAAACAGAATTAAGCTGTTCAGTCCATAATTGAACAAAAAGCTGGAAAAATATGATAATCAATTATGAGTGCTTAACCAGGGAAGTCAGAGGGAGAGAAGGTAAGCAGGGAAGAAAGAGGAAGAATGAAAGAAATAATTATTCATAATCAATGAGTTGGGGAGATCCAGAATTACCCCCCTTTTTCTAAAATTCTGATTTTAAAAGTTCATTCTCTTGAAAGGAAGGAAGGAAGGAAGGAAGGAAGGGAGGAAGGAAGGAAGGAAGGCAGGGAGGGAGGGAGGGAAGGAGGGAAGAAGGGAAGGAGGAAGGGAGGGAGAAAGGGAGCAAAAAGAAAGGCAGAAAAACAAAAGAAAAGAAAAAAGAGGGCTCACCTAAATTATTTCTGAGTCTTAGGGCTTTAAATCATATAAACCTGAATTGATTTTCTATAATTCAAGAAACTATTTATTCATTCAGGTATGTAGTACCATCAACCATGCAGTTCCCAAACCCTCTTCATGGTGTTTGAAAATAGTTATGGCTGAAAAGATCATAAAACCATAGATTTAAAACTGGGAGGGAATTTATAGGTCATATAATGCTTAAGATAGTTAGATTGTATAATGGATAATATGCTGGACATTTATTAACTGTATGAGCCTAGATAAGTCACTTGCTCTCTGTCTGCCTCAGTTTCCTGATCTGTAAAATAAGACTAAATAATGGCATCTTCTCCCAGGACTGTTTTGAGGGCAGAAGTAGATAACATTTCTAAAGCACTTTGAAAACCTAAGGGTGCTTCATACCTCCTTTCTGTTGTTGTTATCATGAAATCCAAACCTCTCATTTTAAAACAAAAAAAGATGAACAACTTGGAAGAGGCAGCACTACATTAATCACCCTGTGGCCAACCTGATAATGAGGTCCTTCAAACATAACCAATCTGTTCTTTTCATGATAAGTATACACATAAGCCAGCACCAGATTTCCATTTGAAGTTTTTCAACAGGAAAAGCAGCTAGCAAATTGGAATTAGGAAGCTCTGAATTAAATCTAATTTCAAGAATTTACCTACTATTTGTGTGATTCAGTCTTGGTTCTCTCATATGTAAAATGGGAATAACAAGAGGACCTTCCTCCCAGGATGGCTGTGAGGATTAAATGAGATAAGTTTTATAATGTGCTTTGCAAACATTAATGTGAAATATAAAGACTAGCTATTATTGTTGCTGGAAATTATTATTTTGGAAAGGATACCCAAAATCTATACCTACAAGATCCCCAATTCACTTCTACACCACAGTGAAGTATAGGAATTAAAAAAAAAACAAAAAAATATTTTTTCAAAAAAATTTAAAAGAAAGTTTTAACTGATCTATATATTCATTTTCCAAACTATGGTTAATAAACTGAAAATTTTCTTTGTAGTTTTGTTGACACCATTTGGAATTTTCTTGGCAAAGATACTAGTTTATCATTTCTTTCTCAACTGATTTTATAGATGAGAAAACTGAAACAAATAGGGTTAAGTGACATGCTCAGGGTCACACAACTGGTAAGTGTTTGAAATTGAAGCTGGGACTCCTTGACTTTCTGTAAAATCACATATTATGCTTCTTTAAGCATGGGACTTTTCTCTTTCCTAAGTCCTTGTACATATTACAGCACCACTGATAACTAGTAAATGGATGTGCTTGGGCAAATTTTGAGCAGTAATTTTCCAAAACTAGTTCTGGGCTCATAGAACTAGAAGAGAAATTAGATGACATCTAGCTGAACTCTTGGTTTCCCAATGAGGAGACAGATCCAGAAAAGTTAACTGACTCAATCAAAGTCACACAGTTAATTACGATGATGGAATCATAACTATAGAGCTGAAAGAGTAGGTCTTTTTTGGTTTTGCCTTCTTTGCAATTCTTATACTCCTGATTCTTTCTATCTGGATGGGGTAGCCCCACCATCTACTTCAATCTCAACCTTCTATCTCATTATTTGACAGAGGTCACCATTGTTTTGAGGGGAAGGGCATGGCTTGGTCCTGTCCCCTTTGTAGGGACCTATAAGAGTTATTTATATCCCCTGATTCTTTTCTGACAAGCAAAGGACAGGATCTGGTGCAGGTCTCCAAATTTCAGATTCATATTCGTTTAAGTATATTTTTTTAAAATTATAGTTAGCTACAGGTCCATTTGTGAGACTTCAGACTGGCTTCTCTGACTTGGTTCTTCTCCTAACCTCTCTTGACTTCTGTATCTAATGTGATCTCTCTTCTACCCTCTGTTTATACATTTCTTTACTGGATAGAAGGAGGTTTTTCTTTTTTTTTTTAATTTTTCATTATGATCAGTCTTTTGGAGTATATTTTTAGGGGTTTATGTAGGAATGCTTGATTTTTCTACAAACTTTCATGTCACTATCTTAATAGGAAATGCTTGTCTGTATTTTCAAATCCCATTTTCAAACTATTTACAGTTTTGGGAATCAGAAATCCTGCACTTCCTCTAAAACTTTTCAGGTGAAGAACAACTAAGAAAAGCTTAAAGAGAAAGTTGCACAAAGAAGGTAGTCATTATCAATTATGGCATAAAGCTTCTGGCACTTTAATGTTTGGCCAAATTTCTAAGGCCTTCAACTTAACCCTCCTCCTGAGACACACATACACTGACTTATGAATGCCTTTACTTATGAATGTCTTGAGAATTCCACAGAAGTACAGTTTTGCTTCTGGAACAAATCCATTAGCAAAATTTGGCCTGTGGCAAGTCTCTTTCTTTCAAGGAACAACTGCAATTAGTGAAGTCAAAATAACAGAATATTAAGAATGTTTTTCAAAATGATACGAAAATCACACTTAAACAAAAAAGCCTGCTGAGTTTCCATGGAACACAACTCTTTATGAAGTATTTATTCACTGGTGCTTTGTGGGCAACATAGTTAATTGCCATATTAACAATGAAAGTGTGGTATAGTTGCTTCTATCCAAGGATGATATTTACCACTTTAGCATTAATTTCCAATTAACTACTAATGTTTTCTTATATTTTTATGAGCACATCTATGACAATATTTAATTCCTAATCTGCACTAGTCCCTGTAGTGGAAAGATTCAATATGTTTTCCTCTCTATGGATAGGTGGTAATAATTGGATTAATTGGGAAATGCTGTAGAATGTGTATATGTGTGTATGTATCTTGGGAAGCAAGTGTGAATATTATATGCAACAACATCTTAGAGAATATCTTCCTGGATGGGAGTCTGGGGACATGCTTCTGACAATAGAGTCCCAAAAGGACCTGCTACTTTGGAATAACATAGCAAACCCTGAATAGACTCTTCCTCCTTTCCTACTCCATGACAGAGACCACATTACTTAAAAGAAAGAGCTTCCAGTCAACAAGCTCTTCTTCTGACTTTCCAGATATGTATATATATATACATGTATAATGTATATATACACATATATGTATATATATATATGTATATATATGTAATATGTATACATATATTACATATATATATGTATAATGTATATCCACAATGTAACTCCAAAATTTCCAGTTTGACTCTCTCCAACCCATCTTCCTAGAAATTTTACTTATGTGACAGCTAGTAGAAGGGGGAGAACCTGACATTTGGATCCCTGTGTACATTTTCTCTTTTCCTATTTGTTTTTTCTGATATTAGGTAAATGAACATCTATCTGGAGATCTACATGTCCAGCCTTAGAAGTAACCTACAGGAATTCCAAAAGTCATGAATTTTATTGAGCTATAGTACAATTTTAAGAATGGAGCCATTTCTGGCACCTAGTCCAGTGCTCTTAGAGAAGATAATCCCAACAAGTGAATTGGCCCAAGTCTGGTCATATCACCAACAAAAATGTAGTGGGATTTCTTTGGACAGTGCAGAGCTGAGTTGAAACATAAAATTCCTAAATAGCAGTTCTGCAAAATGCTTACGTTCTGAATGTCAGCCTTATAGCAGAATATAATAATTGCATGGTAAGTTACTGAATCCTGTGTTGATATTCTCTGTGAACTTTAATGTTTAGTATTTATTCTCTGAGTAGGAATAAAATAACAATTCTACTCCTGAGTCATATTGTTTATTTAATACTTTTTTATTCCTCATTTTTGGGGAAACTCTAGAAGAAAGCCATAATTTAAATTCTAAGTAAATTGTCTCCATGGCATGAGGGCTTAATGGGCCAAAGAATGTGAGAACAGAAAGTCTGTCCTCAGCTCTCAGAAACCAGACTACCTAAACCTGAACCCAGTCCAATTCACATGCATGAGTATGCAGGTAGATGCAGTATAGAGAGTAGGCACAATGTCTTCCCCCTACAGGGCTCAGCTTCAAAGATGTATTAAACCATATACAAAGGGTAAGTGAAGGTCAGTATTTTTTAATGAATAATTACAGAATACCTGTAGAGAGTTTATAGAATTCATAAAATAGTAGAATCTAAACCAACTGAAACCTAGAGAGTCAGGAGGGAAAGGAGCAAGTAGCCCTTGATGGGTGAGGACATGGCAAACCCAGGATTCAGGAAAAAAGGAGGTTTCTTTTGCCAACATTCAACACAGCATACTTGGAATATGTGGAATATATTTGCTAACATTTTCAAAAGCCTCTTTGGCAAAAAAAAGTTTCTAACATAATGCAAGAAAGAACTATTTTGCACAAAATGAAGCTGGGTGAAACAGTAACTATTAATCCCACTGCAAGTTTCATTGTAAAATAAAAATTGTGGAATGCAAAAACATTTGCTTCACAGTGTGTGATATAGGTGTCCAGGATAAGATCCAATTCCTATGGTACTATTACTAGCAGAATATAGAAATATCGATTTTTGTAGTTGACGGTTATGACAGAGAAGGAGCAAATGAGACCTGAGCAGAACTGATTGGCAGAGGATGATATCAAAAAAAGCTGTCTTATTACAGTTTGGTAATAAACAAGATTTCCAAAACCATGAATATAGCTGAAATAACAGATAAACTTGGGAGTGAATTCTCTTCATCACTGAAATTGGTCCATTCAAGCCACTATGCCATAGTGAAGATGGGATTTGTGGAGGACTAGACTGGTTGTTCAATCAGCTCTGAAATTAGAAATGAAAAAATAAATGCTCTTCCCTCTTTCCTTCTCTTCCTCTTATTCTGTCCTATTCACCCTTAGCTTAACTTTCAAGTAGCACACTATTCTACTTTATTGTACTGAGAGCTGGAAACTGTTTTTCCTACCCCTTATCACAATAAGTATTTTTCCATGCTGTAAATGTGACAAATATAGACCTGAAAACAGATATTTTGGAGAATGCAAATAGTTATGTTTCCAATGTGACAGTTTCTTGCACTCCTTTGTAATTTTACTTACCTTTTTTACTTAAAAAAAATCAACTCATCCTTTAGGACTGGGAAGGGATTTTAAGCATATTGACACAGGTTTCTGGGAATTAACATCCAATAGCAAATATGAATACTACTTCTCCTTTCTTGTTAAATCTGTATTGAGATCCATTTTGAAGTTTGGCAGGTAGGAGGCACAGTAAATAGAGAACTGGGACTAGAGTCAAGAAGACTTCTCTTTCTAAGTTCAAATCCATTATCAGACACTTATTATCCTACTTTACCTTAGTTTCCTCATCTGCAAAATGAGCTGGAGAAGGAAATGGCAAATCTCTCCAGTATCTTTGCCAAAAAAAACCCCAAATGTGTTCATGATTCAGGCATTATAGAAAAATGACTTAACAGCACAAATTTGCGATCTGAACTCAGTATTTTTTAAATAGTAATTGTTTTAGAAGACAAGTAATGCATTTGAACATATAAAAAAGAAATATGCTTGGTGTAAGTTTTGCAGTAATAACTTGAATACCAGGCTATTGTAATTGTCTGTGGTTTCTCTTTTGAAACTTGAGAAATGATGATAAAAATCAAATAAATTATCAGTTTCGCACAATTAAAATAGAGATGTTTGAAATGCACTGTATAGATCTTTGTGTATTTTACAGAGTTTTTTCATGTATATGCTCACATTGAGTTATTAGGGTAGGGAAAAGCAAACTTTGAGGTTGTAGTTCAAAGCAGTTTGCACACTGAAAGCATTAGATGTTCGTTTATAAGCCATTTATCACTAAATCTCCCCACCCCTTGCAGTTTAGGTCAATGTGATTTATTCTCCATTATACTCGAATAACTCTTAGGAAGGAAACAAGGATGATTGTCCAGAAACATTGAGAAGAGCTTCTTGATATATTTGGAAAACAAAAACTAGTTTTTTTTTTTTTTAATTTTGGTCAAGGGCATGTTGCTTCTGTTTGAAACCACTCCAGAAATCTCTCCAGTCTGTGTTGCCTTGGTATTTTAAAGACAGATAAGAACACTCAGTATTTCTCTATAATATCTATGATACCTAGGTTTTGAAAGAAAATAACAGAGCAAGAGAACTTGTGGAGTTATTCCATTCTAGAAGTATTCAGTTCTCTTTGGAACAATCCCATATCTGCATATTGTGAAATGTCTTTTGTAATTGTTTTAGTTATACCCAACACTTCATGAACCTATTTGGGTTTTGGGGGGATTTTTTTGTTTTGTTTTTTGGTAGATACTAGAATGGATTGCCTTTGGAAACTGATGCAAACAGAATTGAGTGACTTGCCCAGGGTGACAAAGCTAGTAAGTATCTGAAGCCAGATTTGAACTTAGGTTCTTCTGGCTCTTAGCCCAGCATTTGATCCACTGATTTACCTAGATCCCTTAACATTTTCTTTACAGTCTTTGTAGTATAAGGATCAGATTTACCATCTAAAAATAAGATTTTTACTTTTTTTGATAACTACTGAAAAAGCTGGAACTGTTATATTTTATCTCAGAAAAAAACTCAAAATTAGCTTATTTGGTGGTGTGAAAACTTACTATCATTATACAATTAGTAATCAATTGATTGTATAATTGTTTTCAGTTTTCATTCTGACAAAGAACATTGGAATTAACGCTATTAGAATAAAAAAATTATTAAATAACTAAGAGCTACATAGAATGTTGTATTTTTTGATCATGAAGAACTGAGTTTGAATCATAACTCAGATATTTAGTATGTGACCATGTACATGTCTCAGAATTTTTGCATGGGTAAAAATGATAATAAAATCAATCTGTAAAATTTGAATTATAATAACATCTGCCTTATGAGGATAAAATGAAAAACTTAGATAATAATATATAAGGTATTTTGAAAAACTTAAAACACTATCTAAATGTGACTCTATTACATATAAAGTAAGCATTACATAGATATGTACAATCTGTTCACACAGTTGTAATATGTGTATATAAACATGCACACATGTAGATGTGCACATATGCATACATATGTGTGCGTGTATGTACATGTAGTTGTGTGTATTGTTGTTCCGTCATTTTAGTCATGTCTGACTCTGTGACAACATTTGAGGTTTCTTTGGCAAAGATACTAGAGTGGCTTGACATTTCCTTCTCCAGCTCATTTTACAGATGGAAAAACTGAGGCAAACAAGGTTATGTGACTTGACCAGGGTCACACAGCTAGTGTCTGAAGATGAATTTGAATTCAGGACAATGTCATCCTGATTCCAGATCCAGCAATCTATGTACCATGGCACCACCTAGCAGCCTCATATGTATGTACACACACACACACACACACACACACACACACACGAGATTTGTCTTCATCCCATACCAATCAAATCATATTCTAAGAACCTAAAATGGAAAATGTATAGATGTCTAATTTTTGGAGAATGACTATATAAGTGGGTAAACAATAGAAAGGTTGATGAATGTAATGGAACCTTATTATGCCATAAAAATAATAAAAACAATGAATACTGTGGATTTGGAGAAACATAGGGAAAGATGAAATGATATAAAGGGAAGCAAACTGAACAAGGAAAATAATCTATACAATGACTACAATAAATTAAATATAAAGGACACCACTAAAAATCAACCTGAATGGTCTGAAATTATAATGACCAACCTTGATTCCAAAGGAGGCACATAAGACACATTCTTATTCTGCTTTCATTGCTAGATTGTCTCATTTGGTTAGTGTTTCTTAATTTTACTGAATGGTGCTATCTCTCTCTGTCTCTGTCTCTGTCTTTCTATCTCTGTCTCTGTTTCTGTCTCTCTCTTTCTCTCTCTCTCTCTCTCTCTCTCTCTCTCTCTCTCTCTCTCACACACACACACACACACATGCAATCACATGCATGTTTTTGCTATACCAAGAGAGTTGAGGAGCAACATAATAGGAAATGTAGGTAATATAAAAATAAAGATACCAATTCTAAACTATATAGTTAGTGCTCATAATGAAATAGAAAACTCTAAAATAATGATTGAATAGCATAAATTACAGATTTTATTGAATAAATGAAGTACTAATTAATCATTTATTGTGTGCAAAGTATGGTGCTAAATGAAGAAGATATGAATAGAAAACTAAGACAGTCCTTGAACATGAGTTCATGTTCTAGCAGGGAAAACAATACACTATTAGGTTTCAGCTTCAGGTAAAGTGGAAAGATGCCAGGGTCGTTAATGTTATTTTAATGTTATTTCCACTGATAAAGTCATAATAGTTCCTGATGTTGAATTATCTGACAGTGGCAAGAATTTTTGTGCCAAGAATATTCTTCTCTGTGTCTTCAGTAGCTATGGCTGTAGTACCTATAGGAGCAATTGCTAACCTATATCTCCCTGGGGTTGCTTCCCAGAATGACAGCAAAAATGCACTGGGCTGGAAGAATTGCTGTTCCCAAGGCTCTTGAGTTTGGAATATTCATCAGAATCTAAGGGAAGATGATGATAAATATTTGACTTGGCTAAAATATTCTATCTCTTCTCTAACTCCCAGGGTATTCAATATTTTAGCTAGGCTAACTTCACTATCCTGTGTGTGACAGTAGATTGACTGACCTCCTTCTCCACAAGAGTTGCTTCCTCAGTTATCTAGGCTGGAATAGAATCAAAAATGGTGGTCTGGTGGATGCTGCTATTCCTTAAACTCTTATGTCTGTCTTCTCATTGATGATCTGAACATTATATTTCCCAAATTCTACAGGAAGCCTTTCCTGAACCTTCTACATTCTAGTGTCTCTAATGATTTTCTCCAATTTCTTCTTATATCTTATCTGTCTTATTTATCTTTATATCATAGAGCTCATTTGAATGCAACTGTTTGGATATTGTCTCTCTATTAGACAATGAACAACATGAAAGTAGAGACTTCCTTTTACCTTTCTTTGTCTCTAGCAACATGCTACCTAACACATATAATGTGCTTAATAAATGCTAGTTGATTCTTGATTACATTAGTTTCTTTTTATTAACCTCTTTACAAAGCTAACTCATATGGCAACTAAACAGTTTAAATAAGGATTATTAAGCATCTACTATATGCCAGGCACTAAGGTAGGCACTGAGAAAAAATTAAAAAAAACAAAAATCCAATGCCTGTCCTTATGGTATCTTAATACCACTAGATAGTTATAATAAGAACAAGATTAATAAGTATATACTGTATATAATAATTGGTGAGACCACTAGAGAAGATGAAATTATGCTTAAGTAATTTTATTTATATCATGTTCACATCATCTTTCATTATGTCCAGTCTCTTTCATTTGTACTTGTGCAATTATTTTTTTGTCTAAATGCAGAATTTTACATTTGTCCTTATAAAATTTCACTCATTATTCCCACATTTTTAAATATTTTGAGTCTGTCAACATTAGCTATCCATTCCAAATTTCTGTCATCTGTAGATTTGAATAAGATAAATATGTTCATCTAAGTAAATGATTAAATTATTGAAAAGAATAGAGCAATATTTTCAAAAATATAAACTGCCCAGATTAGCAGAAGAGGAAATAAAATACTTACCTAATTCTATTTTAGGAAAAGAAATTGAAAAAGCCATCAATGAAGTCCCTAAGAAAAATTCCCCAGGACCCAATGGATATACAATGAATTCTAACAAACATTTAAGGAGAAATTAGTCCTAATATTATATAAATTAC
This sequence comes from Myrmecobius fasciatus, assembly GCA_023553655.1. Lineage (NCBI taxonomy): Eukaryota > Metazoa > Chordata > Mammalia > Dasyuromorphia > Myrmecobiidae > Myrmecobius > Myrmecobius fasciatus. The sequence goes on along the minus strand of JAJPUD010013238.1, from coordinate 7,788 downwards.
TTGAAAAATAAGTTAAAGAAGAAGTCCTACCAAATTCTTTTTGTGACACAAATTTGTGATTTTGATACTTATACTAGGGAGAGAAAACAAAAACAGAAAGAAAACTGTAAACTAATTTCCTTAATGAACACTGATGCAAAAATTGTAAGTAAGTATTAGCAAGGAAATTACAACAATATGCCATAAAGATCATATTATGTCATCAGGTGGAATTTATGCTAGTAATGGAAGATTATTTCAATATTAGGAAAACTGTAAACATAATTGAGAATATCAATAACAAAAATTACATGATTATTTTAATAGTTGAAGAAAAAAGTTTTGACAAAATACAATACTCATTCCTATTAAAATATTAAAAAGCATAACAATCAATGGAGTCATTCTTAAAATGAAAGTACCTATCAAAAGCCAAAAGTATGCTTTATCTGTAAGATAAACTCAGAGTTTTCTCAGTAAGATCAGAGATGAAACAAAGTTGTCCATTATCACCACTATTATTTAGTATTATGTAAGAAATATTAGATATAGCAATGAACAGAAAAAGGAGTTAAAGGAATAAAATAGACAATGAAGAAATAGAACTATTACTCTGTGCTGTTGATGAAGAGAATCCTACAGAATCAACTTAAAAACTCATTGAAATAATTAACTTTAGCTGAGCTGAAGTATATAAAATAATCCCACACACATTATCAGTATTTCTATCTATTGCCAACAAAACTCATCAGGAAGAGATAGAAAGAAATTCCATTTAAAAACATGACAGACATGATAAAATATTTGGGCCATTACTGCCAAGACAAACACAATTGCAAAACATTTTCCACACAAATAAAAATAGATCTAGATAATTGGGGGGAAATATTGATTGCTCATGGTCATGCTAAATCAATAAAATTAAAATAACAATTCTGCCTAAGTTATGCTTATTTAGTGCCATACTGATCAAACTTACAGAGAACTATTTTATAAACCTAGAGAAAATAATAAGAAAATTCATCTTGAGGGAGAAAAGATCATGAATGTTAAGATAATTAATACAATAAAAAATATGAAGGAAGGTAATCTGGCAGTACCAGATTTCAAACTATATTATAAAATGGTAATCATCAAAACAATCTGGAACTGGCTGAGAAATAGAGTGGTGGATCAATGGAATAGATTAGGTACATAATAGTACAGGAGTAAATGACCAGGCAATCTATTGTTTGATAAATGCAAAGATCCAAGGTTTGGGGTCAAGAACTCATTTAGTGACAAAAATTACTGGCAAAACTGGAAAGCGACTTGAAAGAAACTAGTAAGTCTGTTTGCCAAAGAGATTAAGAAAACATAAAAGGACCTATTTATACAAACACATTTATAACAGTTTTCTTGTGGTAACAAAGAACTGGATATTGAAGGGATGCCAAACAAGTTGTGGCATATGATTGCAATGGAATACCATTGTGCTACAGGAAATGACAAGCAAGATGGTTTCAGAAAAACCTGGAAAGACCTATATGAACTGATGAAGAATAAAGAATAAAATAAAGAACCAAAAGAGCATTGAACATTGTAACAGCAATGGGTCATGATGATCAACTGTGAAAGACAGAAAATCTGATCAAGATAATAATTCATGATAATTCTAAGGAACCCATGATGAAAAATGCTGTCCACCTCAGAACAAAATCTGATGAATCCTGAGTGCAGACCAAAGCCTATTTTTCTCTTTCTTTATTTTTCTTGTGCTTTGGATTGCATATATTCATTTTCAACATGGCTAATATGGAAATATGTTTTGCATAATTTTCCATGTATAAACAGTACCATGTTATTTGTCTTCTCAATGGTGAAGGGAAGGAAGGAAAGAATTTGAAATTCAAAATTTTAATAATGAATGTCAAAAATTGTTACATGTTGCTGGGAAATATTTAATAAATGAATACTACATTTTGCAGATAAATTTAAATAAATTAAAAATATTTTTAAAAAAAAGAATAGAGTTTGAATAGACCAAAGTGTGAGGGAGTATGCAGCTGAAGAGAGTAGTAGACTAAAAGTCAAGAAGATTAACTCTGCCTCAGAAATCTAACAGCTATGTGACTTAGTCAATTCATTTAATTTATTTAGGCCTTTTTTTCTTTATCTATTAAATGTGGGTGTTAGATCTCATAACTGCTTAGAATCTCTCTCTCTCTCTCTCTCTCTCTCTCTCTCTCTCTCTCTCTCTCTTTCTCTGTGTGTGTGTGTGTGTATCTTTGTATCTGTCTGTCTGTCTCTCCCTCCATCCATCTCTCCCTCCCCCCTCTCTATTTTTGTGTGCATATATGTATGCACATATAGAGACAGAGACAGTGACAGTGAGACATAGAGAGAGATACAGAGAGATAAAGAGACAGAGACAGACAAAGAAGAAAGGAGGCAATGGGATGCAAGGGATCTGTACCAAGAAGACCCAGGTTCAAGTCCCACTTCTGCCACACACTGGTTCTGTGGTCACTTAATTCCTCAAAGATTACCTTTTAGAGAAGATATTGGCCTGTGTTGCCTGAGGATCTATCTCATTGAGATACCAAAGAAACACTTGCTTGGTTTAATGAAACAATTACCTTTGTCCCAATTCCTAATTTCCTGCCCTGCTTTTCCTGCCCCTGTTACCATATATTCTGACTGTAGAATTCATTGCTTCTTTGCCTCTTTGCCCTCTCTGTCTTCTGCTAAATACATATATACAAACATATATATGGGAAATAAAATTTTTTTTATTTTGTTTTTGTACTGACTTCTATTTGGGAGTAATAGAAACTATACCTGTGATTTCATTAGCTTAGGAAACATGAGTAGACTCCCTCTACCAGTACACATCAGCACTTTCTCTGCAATGTATAGCCTTTGGAAGTTTCCTAAACCAGGAAGAGTGTAAGTGACTTGCCTAGCATCACACAGGCAGTGTATGTGTTTAAACCGGATTTAAACACAGGTCTTCCTGGCTTTGGTTCTATTTTGTACCACTATGCTAATAGAAACAAAATAAGGAATTTAGTAAGGAATTTTTATTTATTCGTTGATACTAACCAGAATCAAGCCTGTTAATGTCACAGAGAATCTATAGGGTCATATTTATAATGTGACTTAATTTAAATTTAAATTGATTTAAATTAAACTTAATTTAAATTTCAATTAAAATCAACTTAAATTTATATGAAGGTAATCAATTTTAAAACCCTCTTGAAAAGTAATTGTGACCATCTGACAGAGATGATAGACTAAATGTGCAGAAAAATAGATGTTTTTAAACATGATCAATATGCAAATTTGTTTTACTTGACTATGAATATTTGTTATAAGGATTTTTTTCCTTCTCAGTGGAGAGTTGCAGGAAAAGCAAGAAGCTAGAAGTGGAATGAGGCATGGAAGAGGAAACAACAAATGATTGTTAATCAAAAATGAATTCTAAGAAAAATATTAAATTGCATTATGTCTGTTAGGTAATAAGAATGGAAAGGATCAATGGAAAGCACTAATGGAGTACAAAGTGATAAAGACATTAAAATATATGAATAATTTACATTCATTGAATAATTATTATATATAATGAGTTATGAATCTTACAGGTCAGGCAGAAATCCTAACAAGTTTCTAGAACATGTTTGGTGTTAAATAGAAAAATGACAAACTTCACAGAGCAGAGAAATGTATTACACTCACTTTATAAAACTGTCAACATTTTATTTCAAATCAGAGAATTCTGGGCTTATAATATCCCTTCTAGCAGAAATAGTACCATTCTGAGTTAGTAGACAAAGATAGGGCTGACCCTATTTATACATTTATACAAATGAAGTGTACTCAGAAGCAGTCATTCACGAAGTCTATTATTCTTACTCAAGGCAATGTATCTAAGTCATAAATAGATATTGCACTTAAGTACTTACAGTATGGTATTTTTACTATGTAGGAGGATAGGATATTCAAGGAACACTAGCACTTCTAGTGGAAGGGCTTGCTAAGCCCTTTTCAAGGCTAGTCATTGATCTTTGCTATCTACCTGGCACTCAATTCCAACCTTTGGCTCCAAGAAGCTGTAGCATTCACAGCAGCCACACTCTCATAAACCATTTAAATAAATAGGATAGACCAGGTTAAGGGTAACCAACAATCCCATCAGTGAGATAGCAGGATGTCTCCCCCAAACATGTGAAGACTTCTCCCATTGGAATGGCAACATGAAAACGTTGTGTTCCAAAGGCCATGAAAGGAGCTGAAGTGGACACTACACTTAGAGTGCTTAGAGCTTGGTCAGGTATCAAAGTTGCCAAGATCATCCGCTGCATCCCAGGCTACTGGACTTTGATGACTCTGGAAGAGATAGGAGGCTGACAATTTTGTGCAATTCTGCCCCACTTAAATCCAATTCACATATGAATCAAGACATCATTCATTCTCTTTAAAAATGAAAAACACAATGTTCCAAGTCCTGGGCTAAGCCCTGTATAATCAAATATAAGTAAGCAAGACTGTCTTTGTCTTCAGTGGACTGACATTCTAATGAAGAGGAAAATTTACAGAAATGCTGGAAAGTGGAGGAGGGCCTATATCATGATGAGTACATATGAGGGAAATGTAGTAGAAGGGAACTCCAAGAAGGGAAAGCAAAATCTTATTCATCAAAGAGTGGGCCAACCTAAAAATTGAATCCAAATTTCTGGTAGAGAAGAGATAGCCAAAGAGAAAGGCTATGTTGAAAAGATAATCCATTTTCTTAACATTTCTCACCAGTTTTTCCATCCTGCTACATAATCATCACTGCAGGGTCATTTCACATTTTACATAATTGTTATAACTAATGTTAGAAGAATAAGAGAAAGTAGAATGTAAAATCTCAAGCTAGGATAGTTTTGTACTCTTGTGTTTCCAGCACCCAACACAACTTGGATATATAAACTGGATTGAAAAAGAAAAAAGGGGGGAAGGGAAGTATAAGAGAAAAGGTTATGTTGCTGTTAGTCAATCAAAGAAATTTTACTTTTCCTCCAAGTGTCTTTCATTTTATTGACAGCTGAGTGGTTCAGTGGGCACTTGACCTAGAATCAGGAAATCTTGAATTCAAATTCCTTCTCAAACAATTTATAACTGTGTGACCTGGAAAAGTCATTGATCTTCTCTGTCAATATTATCAACTGTAAAATAAGGACAATGACAGCACCTTCTTTTCAGACTTGTGAGAATTAAATGAGATATTATATGTGTAGCGTTTTGCAAACCTTAAAGCATCATATAAATGCTAACTATTATTGATGATTGCATTTTTTTTGTTTTGATGGTCATAGTTATGTTTTTTTTTGACCTCTGCAAAAACTTTTTTTCCCAAAGCTTTTGCGCGGCTTCCCCCCACCCCCACCCCCAGATGACAGGTAATCTAATACATGCTAAATAGGATAAATTATAGGACAAATACAATACATGTATACATATCTATACAGTTATCTTACTGCACAAGAAACATCAGATCTAGAAAGAGAAGAAGAAAAAAACAACCTAAGAAGGAAAACAAAATGCATGGAAATATTCACAGAAAGCGTTAAAATGCTGTGTTGTGGTTCACTCTCAGTTCCCACAGGCCTCTCTCTGGATGTATATGACTATCTTCATCGCAGAACAACTGGTTTGAATCACATCATTGTTGAAGAAAACCATGTCCATCAAAATTGATCATTGTATAGTCTTGTTGCTGTGTATAATGTTCTCCTGGTTCTGCTGATTTCACTCAGCATCAGTTCATACAAGTCTCTCCAGGCCTCTCTAAAATCATCCTGCTTGTTGTTTCTTACAGAACAATAATATTCCATAACATTCATATACCATAATTTATTCAGCCATTCTCCAATTGATGGGCATCCATTCAGTTTCCAGTTTCTTGCCAGTAGAAAAAGGGCTGCCACAAACATTTTTGCACAGGTGGGTCCCTTTTCCTCCTTTAAAATCTCTTTGGGATATAGGCCCAGTAGAAACACTGCTGGGTCAAAGGGTATGCACAGTTTGATAACTTTTTGAGCATAGTTCCAAATTGCTCTCCAGAATGGTTGGATCCATTCACAGTTCCACCAACAATGTATCAGTGTCCCAGTTTTCCCACATCCCCTCCAACAGTTATCATTATCATTTCCTGTGATTTTAGCCAATCTGACAGGTGTGTAGTGGTATCTCAGAGTTGTCTTAAATTGCATTTCTCTGATCAATAGTGACTTGGAGCACCTTTTCATGTGACCAGAAATAGTTTCAATTTCTTCATCTAAAAATTGTCTGTTCATGTCTTTTGACCATTTATCTATTGGAGAATGGCTTGAATTCTTATATATTTGAGTCAATTCTCAATAAATTTTAGAAATGAGGCCTTTATCAGAACCTTTGGATGTAAAAATATT
>JAJPUD010013237.1:0-45256 GCA_023553655.1 Myrmecobius fasciatus | reverse complement strand
ATTCGCAGAATCTGATATTGTATCTTCCATATATGCAATGGGTACTGAATTGAATTCGAGGTTTTGGGACCTCTTGGACTGAGTATCCCTAATCCCATGTCTCCTTTTCTTCGACCAGCCTTTTGGAGAACAGTCATGTCAACTTTACTGGATCTCAAAAGCAGCGTGCTGAGGCAGGTCCAGAGAAGCCAGTCTTTTAGAAGGAGAGCTGATGAGTCAGCCACATCTGGAGCAGCAGCAGGATCCAGTTCCTCTCTGCAAGAAGGTGGGCCAGAAACAAGTGTGGCCAGGTGAGTCCTATAAAGGCAGGGACCTGCCGAGTCTACAGTGCTCAGGTGCACAGGGCTTGTCCTACTCATCCCTCGACTGGGTGTGGGTGGTTCAGGGATATTATAGTTTTTTGCTAACAATACTAGTCTTCCCACCTTCAACTGACAAAAGCCATTCACACCTCCAACACTTTAGGATTAAACTCACTTCCTTCTGTTGACATCCCCAAAGTATTGCTGCTTTCTGAACTCTCTGGATCTCACCTCATCCCCAAGACAAATGAGAGTCCAGCAAGAGCTGACAATTTATATAGAAAGTGGCCTACAGATACATATACAGGGGCAATGGGAGAGATTAAGAGGGATTTCAGTTAAGATTTATTAAGTGGGGGCAGCTAGGTGGCACAGTGGATAGAGCACCAGCCTTGAAGTCAAGAGGACCTGAGTTCAAATGTGACCTCAGACACTTAGCACATCCTAGCTGTGTGACCCTGGGCAAGTCACTTAACCTCAATTGCCTCAGCAAAAAAAAAAAAAAATTATTATGTGCCTATTATGGGGAAGGTACTGTACTAGGGACTGAGGATGGATACATTATGGAAAAAAAAAGAAAAAGGAAAAGGAAAGGAAAAAATGGCACAGTGGATACAGCACTGGCCCTAAAGTCAGGAGGACCTGAGTTAAATCCAGCTTCAGACACTTAACATTTCCTAGCTATGTCATTCTGGGTAAGTCACTTAATCTCAATTGCCTCACCAAAAAAAAAAAAGATACATCGTGGATTTTGTTCTCAAGCTGCCTATCATCTAATAAGGAGTAAAGGAGGTTCATAATACAGATCTAGCAATCAATCAACAAGCAGGAAGACGAACGTTCTTCAGATACTTCTATCTTCAGATACTTCTTAGCTTTGTGACTCTAGTCAAGTTACTTAGCTCTATGAGTATAGCTCTCATCTGTAAAATGAGCTGGAGAAGGAAATGGCAAACCACTCCAGTATCTTTGTCAAGAAACCTCAATTGGGTCATGGAAAGTCAGATAAATAATAAATGTGCCAGGCATTGTACCAGGTATCAGAACTACAGATACTAAAATGAAACAGTCCCTGTCCTCAAGAGCTTACATTCTGTCATTTTAAAAAATGTGATACAAAGGAGAGTGAGAAATTCAAAGGAGAGTCTAGGCAAAATATATAAGAAATGGGAGGAGGGAGAGTATTTAGTGGAGGGAAGAGATGGAAATTGGACTAGATGATTTTGGAGGATCCTTCTAACTCTATATCTGTGATCTAAAATAGAGAATTTCAATATGTTTATGGAAAATTTTGAAGGCCAGAGTGAGGGAGAAGTTCATACTTTATTCACTAGACAAATCTTATTGTTTAGTTATTGTAAACATGTCCAACTTTCTTTGACCCCATTTGGGGTTTTCTTGGCAGAGACACGAGAATGGTTTATCATTTCCTTTTCCAGCTCATTTTACAGATGAGGAAACTGAGGCAAACTGGGTGAGATGAATTGCCTAGGCTCATACAGCTAGAAAGTATCTGACTTTATAGTATTTTTTTTCCAGTTACATGTAGAAATAGTTTTCAACATTCACTTTTATAAGATTTTGAATTCCCCAAATTTTTTCTCCTTCTTTCCCTTTCCTCTTCCATTCCCAAGACAGCAAGCAATCTGATATATGTTCAAAATGATATATATTCAAACATTTAAAATATATTTCCATATTATCATGTTGTGAAAGAAAAGTCAGAACAAAAGGGAAAACCATGAGAAAAAAAAAAAAGAAAAGTGAAAATAGTGTGCTTTGATCTGCATTCAGTCTCCATAGTTCTTTCTCTGGATGTAGATGGCATTTTCCATCCCAAGTCTCTTGGGATGTTTCGCTGCATTACTGGGAAGAGGTAAATCTCTCATAATTAATCATCACATGATCTTGCTGTTTCTGTGTATGATGTTCTCCTGGTTCTGCTCACTTCACTCAGCATCAGTTCATGTAACTCTTTCCAGGATTTTCTGTAATCAGCCTGCCTAACATTTCTTATAGAACAATAATATTCCATTATATTCCATCAAAATTTATTCAGTCATTCCCCAAACGATCGGTATTCCTTTAATTTCCAATTCTTTGCTTCCACAAAAAAAGCTGTTATAGATATTTTTGTATATATAGATCCTTTTCCATTTTTTATGACCTCTTTGAGATACAAACCCATCAATGATATTGCTCGATCAAAGGGTATGGCACAGTTTGATTGCCTTTGGACATAATTCCAAATTGTTCTCCACTACTCAGTATCTGATCATAAGATGAGTCTTCCAGATTAAAGGTTTGTGAGGTGACATATATTGTCTAAATGTCCTTTAACAAACCACACCCCAATCCCACCCAGCAGAGGTATCACAAAATCTGGTGTGACATTTGCATGAACTGAATCTCACAGCAGATTAGAAATATTCCCTCCCAGGAGGCCATCCCTGTAGGGCTACAGAGTCTTTGGTCTCCCTGCATTCCTAGTTGGGCTTGCCCAGGTGACTATTGCTCTCCTGCACAGAGATTTAGATTTATCAAAGATCACAGATTTTTAGAAGGGATCTTTAAAAAGACCATTGGATTCAATCCCCCTCTTTATAATAAGAGAATAATAGGAGAAATCTGCTGAGAGATACAGAGCTAGGAAATCTGAAGTAGAGTTTGCACTCGGATCCCCTGATCTCCAGGTCCAGGACTTTATCTACGACTGCAATGACCGCTACCCACTGCTGGTATACATTTCTAGAGCACCTTAACATTTCCAAAGCGCTTTACATATGTTATTGCATTTCTTCTTCACAACAATCCTGTAAGAAAGGTGCTATTATTATCCCCATTTTACAAGTGAGGGAATTGAGGTATATAACAGGGTTAAATGACATGGCCAGGATCACACAGAATGCAAACTCATCTATCTTCTGCCTCCAAATCTAGAGCTCTCTCCACTATCCCAAGCTGTCTCTATGGCCTGGGTATGGATGGAGCTAAGTGATGCAGTGGGTGGAGGGTGGGACCTGGAGTCCGGAAGACTTGCCCCTTCATTAACTACTAGAATACTTAGTCATGATCCTTACTGGCTTTGTTACCATGGTTAAGTCACTTAACTCTCTATCTCAGTCTATTCCCATGTAAAATAGTAATAATAATACCATTCACCTCTTAGAGATTGTGTAGCTAAGGAGCTTAGGAAACATTAAAGTGATAAGTAAATGTGGTTAGTTTCATTATTTAAGGTCTGGACTGGAAGTCTCCAGTTGTGCCAGTCCCAGACCCATTTTCTTAGAGGACCTCAGAATTCTCTGCATCCTATTGTGATTTTAAGCTGCCCACAATTTCCATCAGCTGCAGCAGGAGGGATAGGGCCCTGGGGAGAAGGCTTGGTTTGTCTGACTGGCTTTGACAGCAACAACTGCTCCATGGCAGATTAATGAAGCCAACCTGCCCTTTTTAGAAGGAAGAGGAAATGTCAGATCTGTAATGTTCTGGGTCCTTGGCATCTCTTCCTTTGGGGGAGCTATTTTTGTACCCACCAAAGCTAGCTAGACACAGTGCGCCTAAGTTAAGAGTCTGCCTCGGCAAGGGTCATTCTACAATGTAAAGAAAGAGGAGTCAGATCCCTTCTCTCTCTGGGGCTCTTTCCACTGCAGATGGATACAGGATTTTACTAAGTCCTCTCTTCCATAATAGATCTTCCTTATTGGGAATCAACACCAGCTGTAGGAACATCCAAAGACCGAGTCTCCTCCCTCTCCAGCTAATTCATTGAATTTTCAATGACTTTCACAAGAACAAAGTTCTCCCTTACATCTACCCTAAATCTTTCCTGCTATATTCTTTTTCTTTTTTTCAAATAACCAAGTATTTATTTTTTCTTTCTCCAACTTCTCTTCCCTACTATGGGAAAAGAAAATTAAAACCTTCATCGCAAATATACACACACATATTGACAAAAAAAGCAGTTCCCAAATTGGAAATAAAATGTTTCATTATTCAAATTTTGTCTTTCCCGTGTCTGAGGGTGACCTACTCTGTCCTCTGGGATCATAGTTGTCATTGCATGGATTGGAATTTTCAAGCTTTTCAAAGTTTACAATGCTGTTGTCACTGCATACATTCATTATCCTCCTGGTTCTACCTACTTCCCCATGTATCAGTTCATAGGTCATCCCAGCTGTCCCCAAAGCTGACCCTTTAATCATTCCTTCCAGCAGACTCATTTGCCATCACACTCCTAGGCCATAATTTTATCCATCCATTCCCCATTAGTTTTCAGTTTTTTGCTATAACAAAGGCCCTGCTGCAGTTTTAATCCCATTTTCCCTTTGATTCTTCCTCAGGCAGGCTGAACTACTATTCACCATCTTCCTCTATGAGGAGCTTTTATAACCTTTTGCCTCTCTTTCTCCCTCTCACCCACACACTCTTCAGGCAGAAATAATTTTTTGTTCGTTTCACCTTTTCTCATTTCTTTCTTTTTTATATCTGGGGAGAACAAAAGAGTCTGACTGACCACTCCAGGCTGCTCATTGATGAGATGTGTTCAGTCTTCCTGAAATCCAATCAGGGAATTCAAATGAGCTGTTTTCTAAGAAGCCCACTTCAAAAGGTTTGAGTATTGTTGAGAAGGAACCCAAGAGAAAAAAGAGGTTGAGGTCATACATTTTCTTCTTCCCTTCTCCCTTCCTTTCACATTTTCTGGTTTTTTTTCCCCCCACAGGCTTTTTATTTTTGCTATAAACAAAAGGAAGGGGTGGGAGTCATGGGTTGGCTGTCTGAGATCACCGAACTGATATCAAGCTCCTCTCCCATCCCCTTCCCAGAGTCCTTTTTTCCTTTGTGTCTGGTCCCTCCAAAGCCTCATTCCTCTCCATGAGTACCCTTGCTCTCATTTAGGCTTCCAAAGAAAATGTCACTCTCATTTTTAGATACCTAGTCTGAATGCTAGCTAATCCTGCCTACTGTCTCCTTGCTCCAGCATGGCAGGGCAGGACACTGTGTCTATGCCTACATGAAATTGTTCTCTCCTAGAAATAGAGGAGGGCACCTGTTTTACCAGCTTGCCTTGCTGATTGACCCCTAGCAGCCCAGGACCTCTGGCCTCCCATCATTTTAGTGGATGATGGGTCACAGATAAACTAAACAATGGAAAAGGAATCAAGGCACCTAAATGCTCCCCCTTGCTTGGTTGCTGGTTCCTGTGTGACTTTGGATAAGTCTCTGAGACTCAATCTCTCCATCTAGAAATGAGGTGGGCAAATTGGGGGTGAAGAGTAGCAAGCCCATTCAAACACTAGTAAGAATAAGAAGAATGATTGAAAACACCAAAAAGACCTCAAAGACTGGAAAGGTTATTTATTCCTGGAAAAAGCATTTTGTATGATATAAAGTGATATAAGGGGAAGAGCACTAATTTTGGAATCAGGAGATATGAGTTCAAATCCCACAAGGCTCTGGACAAGTTTATTGACTTGTGGTCCAAAGGAGCTTCCTTCCTGAAATCCCATCTGTGATCCTCATGAGCTTTAAATATTAGGATGCTGTGATCTTGTAGAAAGCAAACACCAAAGCTGCTGAATCTGAGCTTGAAGCTGGGAACAACTTGATCCTTGCATCAGTGATAGAGCTGGAGGAGGTAAAACGATCTGACCAACATATTTGATAAGAAAAACCAAAAAACATATATGTATTGTGGCAGCTGGGTGTTGCAGTGGAAGGAGCACCAGCCCTGAAGTCAGGAGGACCTGAATTCAAATCTGGTCTCAGACATTTCCTAGCTGTGTGACCCTGGGCAAGTCACTTAACCTCAATTGCCTCAGCAAAAAGCAAAAAGGAAAAACAAAACAAAACAAAAAAAAAAAACCATATGTATTTCCCTTGTCATTTTTCTTTTATCTCCACATCCTCTCCTGTCATTCTCATGAGAGTTTTGGAAGGCAGTCGGGGCAGGTTCAGTATCCCTAGGTCCATCTCCTAGGCAATGGGGTATAAGGAGAAGAGTTATATCTGGAGTTGGAAAGGCTGAATCCTGGTCCTTCTATTTTCTAGCTGTGTCACCTCTGGTCAAGTGATTTAATATTTTGGAGCCTCAGTTTTCTGAAGCTGTAAAATGGGATTAGTAATAATAATAGTGCTGCCTCCTGCACAATTGTTGGGAAAGAAACCTCAGAGTACCGTAGGGATGTGTGGTTATTGTTGAAACGCTTGTTCTCAGGACTGTTAGTGTGGGAGAGTGATGGCTGGGACTGGGGACAGGTGTGTACCTGCTGGGATTGTGGGGACCCCAAACCTACTGTCTATGGGCAGATTCAGTGGAAACTCCCTGCCTCTGTCATCCTCCAGGGAGGAAGGGGATGAAGGTGACTTCTTTTCGAAGATGAAATTGATTCTGAAGAAGAAAGAAACTAGACAGCGATTGGGGAGGCTGGAGGTGAGAAGCTGGGGACAAGGGTTCGGGGTCTCCAGTGCTGTCTAGGCTGGCTCTCTAGATAGATGGCGTGGGGATAGATAGAATGGCCAGGAGTCCTCGTGGCTCGCTCTGGACAGGGGAAGGCGGCTACTTGGCTGCTCTTTAAACAACTCACAGGCTTTCTGTTGGCTCTCTGAAGCCGATCCAAGAGCCAGGGCTGAATAGCATCAGAAGTTTTCCAGTGGTGGGAGCCTGAGGCTCCTTATTCCAGCTGCTCACAGAGAAGGTACCCCACCTATCCAGCTCTGACATTGTGTGTCCCCTAATGTACGAGGTTCTTGGCTCAGGATCTCCTGAATGCTTTTTGATAACTAATTGTTTTTATTTAAAATTCTCTATATATTATTTGATGTATTTAAAAATCTTGTTCTGAGAGGGAAGATGTCCATAAGCATCACCAGCACTTCCAAAGAGACCCTTCTCACAAAAAAAGGTTAAGAATTCCTGCTCCGCTGTGACATGGCTGCTGAAAGTAACCCTGGCCCCATATACCAGGGGGTGGCCACCCCTGCTTCCTGTTCTAGGAGGGGGGCTTGAATGAAGGGAACTCCTTTTGCCCCTCTAACGCTTTCCCAGCTACACTCTCCTCTCCCCGTTTTGGAAGCAACATTTGGGAAAAGAGGCCAGTGGTGGCAATGGTAAGAAGGTAGTACTCTGACCCTACTTCCCAGGGACTTAGTGAGCTAAGATACTAGGACCTGAGAGGGCTCTGCCTACTTTCCCCCCTTGCCCCTCCTCCTTTTTGGAGGTCTTCATGATCCATTAATCTCCATTTTCTTTGCAGGGGGTCCTACACAGCAGTGCCCCTCCTCCTAGGGAGCCCCTGGGTCCTAGCCATGCTGCTGAAAGCCTGGTGCCAACCAAGAAGGAGGTAATGGAGAGAGCAGATCCTGTCTTAGTCCTGAACACTCTGGGGTGTGGGAAAGAGGGCCGGGTCTGTTTCCCTCAGCACAGGAGGAAAGCTTGGGAGGTTGGGTGCTTTAGTCCCCTGCCTTGGGGGCAGGGTGTTTGGTATTGACAGCCTAGGAGCATCCTAGTCTGGGGGGCTGTAGACAAGAGTCTCATCCCACCTGACCTCATCACCATCCCCCCATACATAACAGATGGAAATGCTCTTTGAGGAAGCCCTGTACACTGTATGCTACAGATCAGGGGTGCCATCCCCAGAGCATGTGGCCAGCGAAGATGAGCTCTTTGACTATCTTCAGAAGGTAAGTGGGGAAGAGGGACCCCCTGGATACCACTTTCCCTCCAGTCCTGAGCCAGGGAACGTCTTGTAAAAGGGGAGGCCCCTGAGGGAGGAACTTCCTTGGGTATTGATCCCCAAAAGGTACCAGAGTCTCTCCTGGTCCTCAGGGTACCCCCCACTGAACAGCAGGTCAGAGGGGCTCTCCCTTAGGAAGTGGGGTAGTAGGTTTGTCTGCTCTTTGGGGAGCTTCCATAGATTCTAGCTGACCTTGGATTCAGCCAGCAAATATCAGAAATCCCAGCCTTGCTTATGGTGCCTGTCCCAAAGGCTCCTCCAGGGCTTGTGGTTCTTAAGTATCTGCCCTTGAGATTGGCACTAATCCCTGCCTATCAAAGTACACTGATAGAGAGTCAGGATACCAGGTCAGCATGAGTGGGGGAGGAAGAGAGAGGAAAGGAAGAAAAGACAGGAGAGAGAAACAGAGAGAGACAGAGACAGAGATAGAGGGAGAGGCAGACAGACAAAGAAATACATACAGAAAGAGAGAAAGACAAAGAAAGAGACAGAGACAGACAGAGAAGGAAAGAGGGATAGAGAGAGAAAGAGAGGGAAGGAGGAAAGAAAGTAGAGGAGAGAGATAGGGAGAAAGAAAGAGAGACAGAGAGAGGGGGGGAGACAGACAAAGAAAGAGAGAGAGAGGGAGACAAAGAGACAGAGACAGAGAGAGGGACAGAGAGAGAGAAGGAAAGAAAGGGAGAGAGAGAGAGGGAAGAAGGGAAGAAAGGAGAGAAGGAGAAAGAGAGATAGGGAGAGAGACAAAGAAAGAGAGAGAGACAAAGAAAGAGACAGACAGACAGAGAGGAACAGAGAGACAGAGAGAGAGAAAAGAAGGAAAGAAAGGAGAAAAGGAAAAAGAGAGATAGGGAGAAAGAGAGAGAGAGGGAGAGGGAAGAAAGGAAGAAAGGAGAGAGAGAATGGTCCAAGTTATCCCGATCAGCCTTTGTCTCTGGAGTCTGTCTGTCCTGTTTGTCCTCCTGTCTTCTGTGTTTGCCATTTACTAAGTGATGGTAAGGGCTGTGATTGTGCAAACATCCATAGTCACTAGTCCTTAAGTCTGGCTCACCACCCAACTCTACCTTCCCAGTGCTTCCCCCAAGGCCACTCACGGTACCCTGCCAAGTATAGACAAAAGACCATTTTCTGGTCCTATCCCAGGGAGATGGACAGGGAATGTGAGAAGGAAATGGGGCACACCCTAGTCTTCTGAGCCCTTAAAAACCAGCCCAGTTCAGGTTCAGGCCCCTCTCCCCCACCTGCACAGACACACTGCTTTTCTGTGGCCCCACTGTCTGTGTCATGTTTGTGTGTTGAGCTTGGAAGTCTTGTTGTAAATGTGTATTTTTTTAAAACTGTCTGCTGTCTTTTTTTTGCTGTTTTCTGTTTGAACTCTTGCTCTACAGCGGGATGTGTCAGGGTAAGTAAAGCCCTTCTTCCCCTTCCCTATCCAAGTGCTTAAGGTGTGTGAGCATAGAGGGCTTAACCCCTAAAACTGGTTACCCAGATCCCGGGACGCCGGCTCCGAGAAGCTGCTCATCCTTCCCCTAAATCAGCGGGAGCAGCCTCCAAGGAGCCCATCCCCATCTCCATCCCAACTCCCTGCTTGTTTCAGAAATTGGGCCCCAAGGCCCTTGGAGGATGGAAAATGGGAGAGTCTGGAGTTGGGGTTAACCAGTTCATGCCAAAAGTTTCCTTCCCACTTCATGCTATAGAGTCATAAGAGCTGGAAGGGACTTTAGACATCATGTAGACAGTCCCTCCATTGATCAGGTGGAAAAACTGAGGCCCAGGCTGAAAAAGGGACTTGCCCAGCACACAAAGCAGTGTCTGAGTTTAGGATTAGAACTTGGGTCTGAGGGTTCCTAGTTCAGTGCTCCTGTTTTTTGTCCCCCTCACTGTGCCACAAATGCCTCTTTCCCTATTGGAGGGAGTCTGTTTTAGGGGAACCAAAAGCTATTGATCTTCTTTGCCCAGGTTTAGAAATTATAGGAAGTGAGAACCAAAAGGGCCTTCAAAGATGACCTAGATTCAGGACTGGAAAGGTGATAGATTGAATCAATCACAAAAGTACCTGTTAGACACTTACTGCATGCTGGCATTAGGCTAGGTCCTGGAACTAAAATTATAAAAATAAGACAGCCTCTGCCCTCAGGGAGCTTATGTTTTATCTGGGGAGACATTCTACTTATAACACATTTAGGAAGGAAGTAGGCCAAATAAATATAAAGGGATTTTGTTGTTGGGAAATTCAGTGTAAGCAGAAGAGAAAGAAAGGTTTCATGTTACTTAATTACTTCCTCCAACAAGTAGTTATTGATTAAGCACATGCTATGTGCTTAGGATATATTACATACTTAGACATTGTGCTAAGTGTTAGGGATTCAAAGGCAGAAGTAAAACATCCCCTGCCCACATGATAAATGTGAAAATATGTTTAGAAGAATTGTACATGTTTAACCTATATTTGATTGCTTGCTTTTTAGGGGAGGGGAGGAAGGAGAAAAATTTGGAATACAAGGTTTTTCAAGGGTGAATGTTGAAAACTATCTTTGCATGTATTTTGAAAAATAAAAAGCTATTATAAAAAAAAAAGAAAGAAAAACCTATCCCCTGCCCTCAGGGAGCTTACATAATAACTGGAGATTCAATGGCACTTAAATAGGTGGTAATTACAATACAGACAAAGGAGATACAAGGTAACTTTTTTTTTCCAATTTAACAAATATTTATTTTTCTCTCCTTTCACCTCTCCCATTTGCATTGGAAGAGGAACAAAAAACAAAAATAAAAAACCCCACTTTGATACAAGATAATCTTATGGGGGAAAGGGAAAGAGAGGGTAAGAAAAGCTTTATGCAGAAGATAGTTGAGTCTTTAAGGGAAATGGATCCCAAAAATGGAGTTGAGAAGAGAGGCAGCATTCTTGGCATGTGAGGCAGTATAAAACAAGGGTTAGAGTGAGGAAATACAAGATGATTAGTATGAGTGGAATATTAGATGCAGTGAGGGGAGAAATGTACAGAAGGCAGGAAGAGGGTGATGATGTGAAGAACTTGAAATGTATTTATATTTGATCCTGGAAGTGATAGAGAGCCACTGAAGGTTACTGAAGGGTGACCTGCTTAAATCTGTGTTTTAAGACCTTCATTTTGGTGATGATGGAGAATTGTTTTGATTAGGGAGAAACTTTAGGCAGGAACCTCAGTTAGCAGGCTGAGTTCTGATGAGAGTGCCAGGGTGTTGTCTGTGAGTGGAGAAAAGCTAATGGATATTATAGATGTCACAGAGGTGGCAATGATAAGATCCAGCACCTGATTGAATACATGGGGTAAGAGAGGGCAAGGAGGTGAGAATGATACCAAAGTTGTGAACCTGGGTGATTAGATAGTTAGAGGGGCCCCTGATAAGAAAAAAAAAGTAAAAATACTGGTTTTGGAGAGGGAAAGATTATCAATTCTATTTGTGTATGAGATATATAATGCAAATAGACTGATGGTAACATGGGGCTAAAGCTCAAGAGATAAACTAGCTCTGGATATATAGATATGAATGATCTGCATAGAGATAATAACTGATCCCATAGAAGCTGATGAGATCACCAAGTAAGAGAAAAGAGAAAAGGGCCTAGGATAGAGTCTAATAATATGTTTATAACTGGGAGCGTGATGTGGACTATGATCTAGCAAAGGAGAAGAAGAGCTGTTAGATAAGTGAGAAGACCAAGAGAGATAGATAGCAGTTTCATGAAAACCTCAAACCAAGAGAGTATCCAGGAGAAAGTGGTCAATAGTATTAAAGGCAACAAAGAGATGGAGAAGAGTGAGGATTGAGGAAAGGCCATCAGATTTGGCAATTAAGAAATCATTTATAACTTTGGAGAAGGAAGTTTCAATTGAATGATGAAGTCAGCATCCAGATGGCCAAAGGTTCAGAAGAAAGTGAGGGAAGAATTAGAGACTTCCAATGTAGGACTTTGGCTGGAAAGGGAAGATAGATATAAAATGCTACGTGCCCAAGATTACTAAGGTAGTTAACTGGGATGCAAAGTTAGGTACTTGGATTGGGATCCAAATATTCCTCCATCCCACAATCCACCCACTTAGAATTTCTACTTGGGACCCAGTAGGAAAAAGTTGGAATTCTTTTTTAAAAGATATCAAGAGTATTTTACTTTTCCAAATACGTGTAAAAATAGTTTTCATTTTTCTAAGACTGTATGTGTTCTAATTTTTTCTCCCTTCCTAACTCATCTCTCCCCTCCCCAAAACAGCAAGAAATCTGATATAGGTTAAATATATACAATCCTTTTAAAATATTTCCATATTTTTCATGTTGTGCAAGAAAAATCAGACCAAAAGGAAAGAAAAAAACATGAGAAGGAAAACAAACAAAAAACACACTATGCTTTGATCCACATTGAGTCTCCCTAGTTCTCACTCTAGATGCAGATGGCTCTCTTCATCCCAAGTCTATTGGAATTGTCTCTAATCACCTCATTGTTGAAAAGAGCCAAAAACATCAGTTGATCATCACATAATCTTGTTGTTACTGTGTACAACATTCTCCTGGTTGTGCTCAAAAAGTTGGGATTCTTTAGGGAGAGTGAGCTTCTATGCCCATAGAAGCCCTCAATAACCTCCCCAGTCATAGCCAGTTGGAGGTTAGGATTTGGGAAGCGTAGTTGGGAGAAGGAGAAAGTATGAAGATTCTGTGGAAATTCAAAGGGACAGCTCCATCAATTTCCTTCCTTCTGGGAGCCCTTAGGAGTGAGGTTTGGTTATGGTATTCCTCCTGAGGCCCCCATAGCACGAAATGGAAGGGTAAGTTGAGGAGGCTGGCTTTTGAGAGACTACATAGCTCAGTAGGGACAGGTGATCTGTTGCCAGTGGTCAGGCTCTGGCAAGGCAAAGCATTCCTGTTTGCCGGCTGGGGAGCTGAGTCCTGGAAGGTTGTCTTTGTCACTCACCTTCCATAGCTGAAGCCCCAATAGGATGTGATCATTACAGACTCCCCACAGTGGATCTGACCCTGGGGACCATCTAGGCCATCCCCCTGCCTTCAGGTAGACCAGGACACACACCAGTCCAAGAGAATACCTCTCCTTTTCCAAATCCAAGTTCATTTATTTTTTAAATGTTATTTACTAAATCTTGGTGTTTCTGGATTTTGAGACTATGTGGTGTATAAAGAACACTAGATTTGAAGTTCAGGAAGGAGTCATTATATAAAACACTCAGTGTGTTTGGATATAGATGTAGTTATGATGAGGGCTAAGGAAACCTGAGTTCAAATCCTAGCTTTGACATTTCCCAGCTATGTGACTTATGCAAATCACTTTACCTCTCTGGGCCTCAGTTTATTCATCTGTAAAATGGAGATAATAATAATACTTGCACTACCTACCTCACAGGGTTGGTGTGAGGAAAGCACTTTGAGTACCTTAAGGTGCCATAAAAGTGTGAGCTGGTATTATTATTACTAAGCATGGAATTCCTTTTTTTGATGATTAGTATTTCTTTTTTTATTATTCTGAATGTAAACATGTATTTACACACTCAAAAGAGAAAAAAGGGGGCATTTCCATACATATGGCAGAATTTTAAAAAAAGAAGTGTCTGTATTAGCATGGAATTCCTGAAACCTGAGTAGACCCTTTGCATCCTCTGTTCTGAGTCTTGCAGAAATGCCAACATCGCACTTGTTGGGAAGGGCAGAGGAGGGAATCCTCCTCTCCGGGCCAAGGGGCTGAGCATGCTCGTGAAGTTGGTCCTCTGCCCTTTCCCCAGGATATGGGGCTGTGTTGGTCTCACAACTTGGGGGGAATCCCCTCTGTGGGCCTGAATGAGGCGTCAGATCCTCATTGTTCCTCCCCCATATCTCAAAAGATCTTATCTGGGGGGTGGGCAGGAAACCAGTTTCATTGCAAGATGAAGCTGGCCCACAATGGCCAGTCGGTCTCCTAGCTGAATGGTCCCTGGGAGCCCTGTTTGGGTCCCCGGTCAGCTAGTGAGCCCTTCCATTCTCTGCCCCACCTCCCTAGGTGTTCAGTATGAGTTCTTCTGAACTGGAGGCAGCCCTGCATCGAGTGAAAGAGGCCAAGGTAATAAAAGGACCATTGGGTAGGGGAGGCTATTGTGGAATCCCATGCCCATTATTCTTGTAGCCCCTTCATTTTCAAGCTTTCTGAATTCTAGCCAGCCAGTCTCCCCCCCTCCCCAATCCTAGCTCCTTTTCCTTTTCTCATCTGGTGTTCTGGGGTCCCTTTTGTCTAGAAGGGCCCATGAGGACCAGTAAAAGTTGATAGAGGGAGCTTTGGCAATCACCCGCTCTCCCTCTCCAAACACTCCCAAGAACTGCCACTAGCTAGACTGCGACAGCATCTTCTGAGCCACCCAGACCTTCGCTGCTGGCAGGGACTGGAGGTGTCTCTCTCAGGCACCTAAACCCAAGCTGGGGGCTTACAGACTCACTACTCACTGGCCCTTTCTCCTTCAGCCTCCTACGTACTCTTTGAAAGTCACAGTTGTGAGGGCTAAGAACCTCCTGGCCAAGGATGCCAATGGTGAGTAAGCTCTGTCCTTCAGACCTTAGGCTTCCAGTTTGATAGCTGGACTCCCAGATTTCTGCCTCCTTGTATGTAGGAGAGACGAGCAGACCTGCCTGGCCCTGGAGTTACCAGGTCCTTCCCCTGCTCAGGGGCAGCTGGGCTTGCGCTGGGGTGCTAATCGTAGCCACATTGCCCCTGACTTACTGTTGAGACCAGGGGCCAGCCCCTAGAGGGGTCGAGCCTCGTTAATTTGTGGTTCTGAGAAATTGTTACCTGGTTCTTATACAAAAGGGGCTGAAGTGCAGCTGGTAGACTGTCATCTCGGGGCTTGGTGGGAGAGAATCCGACCCAGGGGCAGGGGACTAGCAGGGATGATCTCTGGAGCTGCGGGCTCTGGCTTCCTTGGCTCCCAATTTCTATGGATATAGGTGGGGAGAGGAAAATTAGGAGCAGAAAGTGGGGTGTGTCATAAGGATGAGAGGCAGACCCACATCATGCAATGGCTTTCTGCCCATGGCCTTTGCTTCTTGGGTTGGGGGAATATTTTCCTTCCTAGGGATTCCTGTGTGGGAGGCTGGCTGGAGGCCTGAGGACTGGGCTTGGGACGGGTAGTGGGCAGTAGGTAAGGGGGCCTCCTCCACCAGGGTTCAGTGACCCGTACTGCATGCTGGGCATCCTGATCGGCCAGAGCCCCCGTGAGCAGGGGGAAAAGAAAGAGCGGAAATTCAGTTTTCGAAAGAGAAAAGAGAAAGTCGAGAAGCGCAACAGCGCTCGAGACGTGCTCCCGGCCAAGTACATCCAGGTCACCGAAGTCAAGAACAGCACCTTGAACCCTGTCTGGAACGAGCTCTTCTTATTGTAAGGACACAGGACTCGGCCATCTGTGGGGTGCCGCTCAGCCCTTGGGGCCAGAAAGGCCCTGGCCTTGAACAGCTGACCCCTTAGGACTATCCACCCAAAGAGCATGGACGTGGGAGAGAAAGGAGGGACCCCAAAGGCTAGGACCGCCAAGCCCTAGTAGTGATGCTCCTTTTACAGATCAGAACAATACTCACACACTTTACCATGCAGCAATTTAGGTCAGAGACTGGACCAGCCCCAGGCCTCCTGATCCCTAACTGTCCTGGGCTCTCATTAGCAACCTCGGCTTGTGGAGACCTTTCTCATCCATTATCTCATGGGATGCATGAGGCAGCCCAGTCAGCAAAGCAGGGAGGGGAAATGAGGTCCGGGGGGGCGGTTAAAGTTGACAGTTAGCCTAGCCCTAGCCCTTCCCCAGCAAGGAAATCTAGACCCCGGGCTTGTCCAGGACCACCCAGCGGCAGTCTCAGGATTCCATGCCCGGCCTAGCATTCTTTCAGGCATCTCTGTTGGCTCCCACATGGTCATTGCACTGCACCCCACTGGGTGAGGGAAGACACAGCATGGGGAGGTTCAGGGTTCAGGGCTATCCCTGGACACTGGCTTATCCCTCTCCTGGCCCTGCCTGAGCCAAAGGTGCTCCTCTTCTCTCTGCCAGTGAAATAGATGATGCTGCCAATGACCAACTGCACCTGGACATATGGTAGGTAGGGCAGGGTCTTCTGGGTGGACTCAGGGCTGGCTGGGGAGGTCCGTGTCTCACAGCGGAGTCCCCTGGGTCTTTCAGGGACCACGATGACGACGTCTCTGTGGCTGAGGCCTGCAAAAAACTTAATGAAGTGATTGGCTTCAAAGGAATGGGCAGGTACCAATAACGCTGTGGAGTGGGGATGAGACGAGGGAAGGCCTTAAATCGAGTCTAACAGTTGGGGCTGTAGGAGCTCAGAGAGGGGGAGGAATCCTTCAGATGAGGCTCCCTGCTTCTGAATTTTGGATTCTCAAACTCAAGGTTAGCTTTGGAGCTCCTTTCCTGCTTTAGCTGAAGCAGTGAGAGAGGTGAGGAGATGGATGAGGGAATGAGGTGGAAAGGAAGACAACCAAAGGGCTTCCAGGGTGGAACTGCACGGGAGAAACAGCTGCATTTATGGGTGATGGTGTGGTCCGTGGATGCTGTGGGCTTCAGCTTCCTGATTCTTTGTCAGACCATTGCCAGCATAGGGCCCCTGGAGAAAGCACAGAGAATTAACTAGTGACAGTTTCCTTTTAAGTAGTAAAGAGGGGGAAATGTTTAAAAAACTTAATTGGTAGAGAGTAGCAAGGAAGGAGGATTACTTGGAAGTTTGAGGATTTCAGGATTCTTCCATTTTCTTTTTCTTCCTATAGATATTTCAAACAGATTGTCAAATCAGCCCGGGCTAATGGGATGGCAGGAGCCTCAGAAGACAATGCTGACGATTTCCTGGGCTGCCTCAACATCCCCATTCGAGTAAGTAAAGAGAAAACCACTTTCACTCCTCCAACTGCTATCAGCAACTTCCCCTCATGAAGAAAGGGTATTACTAGATTTCCACTTGGGAGAGAGTGGCTACAGCACTCTGTCCTGAGGGCTACGTTATGGAACATTTTATAAGTGACTTGGCTGAAGGCCTAGATAATACCATTATCAATGGTACAGGAAGACACAAAGTTGGGAGAGATAACTAACACGGAGGATGTTAGAAGCCAGAACCAGAAAGATACGGACATGGGCCAGCCAGCATAAGATCAAAGATGATAGGTTTATAAAATTACAGTCCAGTAAAAAAACAAACAAAACAAAACAACAACAAAAAAAAAACCAAAGATAGAAATGGTGGATTAAAAACATCAATTATTTTTGTAGATTAGGCTGGAGGAGAACTAATGAGACAATGGTTCATATGAGTTGGGGTGGGGAGGTTTCCTAGTACACTAGAAACCCAATATGTGAGTCATCAGTATGATAGTCAATCAGTCACCACAAGCATTTATTTAGAACCTACTGTATGCCAGTCACTACCAAGTACTGAGGATACAAGGCCAGAGAATAAACCATCACTATTTCTAAACTATAGGAGAGCTTACATTCTAATAGAAAGGATAACAAATATATATAGAAATACATACTGCATATATTTCAAGTGAATAAATGCAAATATAATATGTCCCAAAAGTGGTCATCTAATGGGCTCAAGACTGCACTAAGACTTTTGTAATTAAATACAAGATCGTTTGGGACTGAAATGCCTCATAGTGTTTAATTAAAGGGATGTCCTGATAATTGAGAAAACTGTTGATAGTACTAAATATGTGACAGAGGATAATGGGAAAGATAGCTGTTAAAAAAAGGGTTAATGTAATAGAGGAGACATACATGGATGGAGATCAATAACCCTATAAAATTAACATGTTTTATACAATATTGTCATACTTATCCCCCACTGTAAGTTCCATGCTGTTGTTGTTCAGTCATGTTCTGCTCTTCATGACTCCATTTGGGATTTTCTTAGCAGAGATGCTGGAGTGATTTGCCATTTCCTTCTCCAGCTTATTTTACAAATAAGGAAACTGAGACAAACAGGGTTAAGTGACTTGCTCAGAGTCGAACAGCTAGTAAGTGTCTGAGAATGGATTTGAACCCACAAAGATGAGACTTCCTGATTCCAAGTCCAGGACTCTATCCATTGTGCACCTAGCTGCCCCAAGCTCCAAGAATCTGTCTTAAACTTTATTTCTTTACTGAGTCCTTAGTACAGTGTTCTTCACATAGGAGGTACTTAATAAATATAGTGTAACAACAAAGCTGGTGGCTTCCTTAATATCATTTCTATCAATAAATCATATTGGTTTGTGATGTTGAACCACCTGATAGATCCAAGGATTTTGGTGAGGGGGACTTTTCCCACTGCCCTGGATCTTCAGTTGTTGTGGCTACATCTCCTGCAGGAACATTTACTGGGCTTGCCCAGCATATGCTGCCTCCTTTCTCTGCCCAAACATGTTTGGTAACTTCAAGTTGCCTGAGACAACTTGCCAGGATTTGAAGGATTAAAATCTTCCTTAGGTGAGGTTACCATGTTTGAATTCCCTCATCCTAACAACATTACAGATATTTCACATGCTCAAGTATGGCTTTGGACACTTTCCTCCCTATCTATGGATGCTACAGCATCTAAGAGTTGGAAGAAACCCAGGAGGTTCAGACTGTAACTGAAAAGGAATCTCCTGTACAGCTTTCTGGAGATGGGGTCACCCAGCCTCTGATGGAAGAACTCCAGTCATGGTGAATGCCTTCATTCCATCTTATCCATTCTGTCCCAAGTGGGACAGTCTCTTGTACTTTTAGATAATTCTAATTGTTAAAAAGTTTTCTCTTGTAAATCAAGCCAAAAAATCTTCCTCTCTGCAATTTCCCCACTGGTTCTTGTTTTGCTCTCTGAGATCAAGAAGAACAAAATCAATCCCTCTTCCACAAGACAAGTTGTTTAAATACTTGAAGATGGGAGCTCATTTATCACCTCAAGTCTTCTCTTCAGGCTAAACATTTCTTGTTCCTCATTTGGCAATCTTTAGCCATTTAACTACTCATTGGTGTCCTTTCTGCCCAGTTCTGCACACATTTCTTCAGAGCTTACACTAATTTGACCTGAAATAGAAGTCACTATTTCAGCTGCCATGGTACACTGTGAACTCATATTGAAAAAGCTTTCCACTGAACCTCCCTTTCCTAGAGGCTTTATTATTATTTTAATAGTATTTTATTTTTCCAACTATATGCAAAGATAGTTTTCAACATTCACTTTTGCAAAACCTTATGTTGCAATTTTTTTTCCCTGTCCTTCCCCCTTCCTTCTTCCAAAAATAGCAAGCAATCTGATATTGGAACCATGTGCAGTTATTCTAAACATATTTTTATATTCGTCATGCTGTGCAAGAAAAATCAGATCAAAAGGGAAAAAAAAACAAGCAAGCCAGCAAACAAACAAACAAATACAACAAAAAAGTAAAAATACTATGTTTTGGATCCACATTCAGTCTCCATAATTGTCTCGATGGATGTGCATGAAACTTTACAGAATTTATTATTTTGTTTTATTTTTTATTTTGATAATAGGTCTTTATTTTCAAAAATACATGCAAAGACAGTTTTCAACATTTAATCTTGCAGGACCTTGTATTCCAAATTTTTCTCCCTTCCTTTCCCTCACTCCTTCCCCTAGATGACAAGTCATCCAATATAGGTTAAACATGTGCAATTCTTCTATACATATTTCCACATTTATCATGCTGCACAATGAAAATCAGATCAAAAAGTAAAAAATGAGAAAAATGCAAGCAATAACCACAAAAATGAAAATACTATGTTGTGATCCACATTCAGTCTCCATGGTCCTTTCTGGATGCAGATGGCTCTATCCATCTACTAGAATTGACCTGAATCATCTCATTGTTGTAAAGAGCCATGTCCATCAGAATTGATCATCACATAATCTTGTTGTTGCTGTGTACAAGGATCTCCTGGTTCTACTCATTTCACTTAGCATCAGTTCACATAAGTCTCTCCATTCAGCCTTTATTCTTTTTTATATGCACTGTTGTCTAATCATGACTTCCCCATCCTAATTTTGTTGAGTTTCCGTGGGGGACTCTTGTTTAGAACTACATTACTGTCATTGTTGATCAGTTGTTGAGTAGTGTCTGATGCTTTGTGACCCTGTGGACCATAGCCTGCCAATACTGTCCATGGGGTTTTCTTGGCAAAGATGCTGGAGTGATTTGTCATTTCCTTCTCCAGCAGATTAAGACAAATACAGGTTAACTGACTTGATCATCAGGATCACACAGGTAGTCTGTATTAGAGGCTGGATTTGAATTCAGGTCTTCTGGACTCCAAATCCCACTAAGGCATCTAGCTGCCTCATCAGAAATACACATTTATCCATATCATGTAATTTATAAACTTATAAAAATATAATATACATCATATTTTGGATTTAGCACATCTTTCCAGACTGTCTCAGCCTAGCTAACCTTCCCAGTCTGGTGTTTTTGAGAATTGAGTAAGCAGGTCTTTTCTGCCTCCAACCAAGGCGCAGGCCAAAATGGTGAAACCTGGGGCATGACATCCTTCTCTCTCAAATGAGGTGCCAGCCTGGAGCACTGCAAAAGGTCCTTGTAGTCTAATATAGTCTAGTATTCTGGGCACGTCGCTAACATGAGACAAGGGAGCTCTGTTCTTGCAGGGAAGTGAAGAGTTTTCTTTCACTCCATTGCCAGCAGGCAATAGGGATGAGGCAGACATTTTTTTCTGCAGGAGATTCCCGTGACTGGCTTAGACAAATGGTTCAAGTTGGAGCCTCGATCAAGCTCTTCCCGTGTCCAGGGAGACTGCCACCTCATCCTCAAGCTGATCACTACGCAGGTAGCAGCCTTTCCTTTCTACTCACACCCTTAGAGCAGGCAGGGAGACCCTACTCCTGGACTGGGATCCACGGCTGCTGCAACTTCTCATTAGGACTTTGTGAATTCTCTTTTTCTACTACCTGCTTTCTTGGCTGCCTCTCTAGCTCTGCTTTCCTCCTCTTTTTCTTTCCTTCCCTCTTGTCCCCTATATCTCTCTCCACCTTTTCCTCTTGCCTCTTTCTTTACTTTTTCCTCTTCTTTTCCTATCTTCTCTCCCCTCTCCCATTTCCTCCTTGATTCTTATTCCATCTCTTTCCCATTCTGCCTTTCTCTCTTTTTAATCACATCCTTTCCCTTTCCTGTTTCCTCCCCTTTGGGAGGGGTACTATGGACAATGCTTGGGGGTAGAAGAAATGCTAGGAGAGGGGCGATGGCTTCTAAAGGCAGCTTTGGATGGTGAGCCAGGGAGGTATGACACGGACTTCTGTTTCAGAGAGATACCAGCATGAGTCGAAGGATGTCAGGTTTTCAGGTGCACGGACTGCTCCTCAGCCAACTGCTTCAATTTGAACATGGCCAGGACCAGGTAGGGCTCAGGGGCTGGTGCTTCTCTCCAGGTGGCTGGAAGGGATGGAAGGTTATAGAAGAAAGGAAGTAAAGACTTCAGCTTGAGCCGTGAGGTTCTGGCCCCTGCTGTTCCCCTCTCTCTCCCAGGAAAAATGAAGTTAAGGAATAGATCTGTCATAAGCTCCTTGGGCACCTCTTCTGTGTGTGGTGGGGAGGGGCAGTCCTTGCCCCTCAGGAAACTCAGTCTGGTGGGGGAAGTATTCAGGTATGCCCAGGCCAAAGCAAAGACTAGGTGAGGGACATCATAAAGAGGGACTGGATCAGAGGTACTTGTTCTGTGACAAGTTAAATCAAATGAGTTACAGTGGATAGCAACCCATTGTGGTATGATTTTCAAACTTTGCCAGGGAGCAAAGATTTGTCCCAATTCCGGTTGAGACAGCAATAATAACTCCTCTTTCTATAGGGTATTAATGTTTACAAACCACGTCCCATCAGTATAAATAAAAGAACAGAGGCTCAGAGAAATTAATAACTTGCCCAGAGTCTCAGCACTAGTAAATGCTGGAATTAGCAGCAGTGCAACTCTTGATCTACCAGAGGTCAGAGGGGGCAGGGGCTGAGCATAAGGGGCAGGATGAGTCTTAGGAGGCCACATCAGGGCCTTCTCCTCTCTGCTCCATTCCTACCGCCATCTTCACCATGTTGGGCCCTTGCCTTGGCAGCCAGAGGCCTACAGCTGGAAGGGAGAACTGAGTGGCCCTGCGGCCACTCTTCTCTCTCACCACGGGACCCAGGCAGACCTCTCAGCTCTACAGCTTGCTATGATGTGAGTATGGTCCAGTCTTCTCCCAGTGAGGCTTCCTGCTTTGCTAAGGGAGACGCCATGAGGACTGGAAGGAGATGGGTGGGGACACACAGATTAAGATCACAGACAGCAGCAAGGAGAGGACAAACATCAGAGCAGAGATGAATGGGGAGGGCCAGCCAGGAAGGGGAAGCCTGAGGAGGGGAGAGGAGGAGGCAGAGGGCAGAGATGTGGAGGCCGCAGGGTAGGAGGAGGGCACACAGCAGGAGGCAGGGGAAGGCCTGTGCTGATTGGCTGTCTGGCTTTCGGGGGGGCACACAGACACTGGCAAGCCAGCAGCCAGCACCACCAGGCTCGTAGCTTGGACTATTGCTACCTTCTGGAACTACTCGGAACCATTCAGGAACAGTGGGGGGAAGCAGCAGCTGCTCTACCTAGAGAACAGGTGAGTGGGAGCTGCGTAGGTCAGGGAGGGGAGGGGCTGGTGGGAAAAGCAGGGAGGGACCTCATGGAGACCGCCAGCAGCTTCTGGGAGGAGAGGCAGGGAGAACAGGTAATCTGCCGTATTCACATACACACATATGCCTCTTGGTCTGTGGTAGCGCAGTTTGGGCTCGTCTTGTTATAGAAGTGCTTCGGACAAGACTGCAGGGGCGGTGGGGAGGATGCTTGCCCTGAATGTCCTTCACCTGCACCCTGGCTCCAGCCAGGCCCCTGGAGAAACAGCTTGTCTCCCCTGCAGGAGGAGAGTTTGGCCAACAGCTTCATCTCCTTCGTGGAGCACGCCCTCCTGCTGCTGAGACAGCTTCGGGAGCTGTTCCCTGTGACCAACAGCAATGCCATTAGTCGCCTTGAGTTCCTCCTGAGGTGGGCTCTGCTGGGGGGTGGAGAGCACCGATATGGTGAGCCCCCTAGGAGGAAGGGGACTGCTAGGCTGGCTAAGGAGGGAACACTGGCCCAGGCTGGAAACAAAGCCCATCAGTAGTGAGGTCAGGGCTAGGGAGTGGACTTCCAGCTTGGGGGGAAATAGGGAGCCCCAGTTTCCAAAAAACAAAGAAAAAAACTGAGTAAGAGGGATGAGGAATTAGTGACTGTGGTGGGGCCTTAGTGAAATGATTACTGAGAGGGATGGGTGGGGGATCAAGAAGGAGGGAGGGATCTCAGTACGAAGGATGGGGGAGCTCTCCGAGGTGAGGAGGTCTCAGTGAGAGGATGGGGGATAGGCACAGAGTGGGAAGTTCTGAAATAATTCAGAACTCGTTATCCCAGTTTCGGGAGTTTTGCTGAGTCCTTTTTAGATGTCTGGGCTATGTGAGAGAAACTTCTTTTGAGTTTAAAAAATCTGGTTTTTCATTATGGTAGGTATGTTGGTCAGATATTACTTCTGATGTCTTCCTCCAACCCCAGGTGTCTTAGTCAGATTCACAGCCTCCAGCCCTTTCACATGATCTGCCCATTCCAGAATGAGCTACATGTGGACATTGCCGCAGCCCTGAAGGTAGACTAGACCCCTGGATTTCTCTCCTCCCTCCTCCCATTCTCTCTCTCCTATATCCCCCACTCCCACCAGAGTTCCTGCTCCTACCGGCCTCATTCACATTTCATTATACACTCAGTACTACATGATTTTCACACTTGGGACAATTAGCAAAATTCAGATCTCAGGGCAAACAGCATGAAACTACCTTCAGCTTGAAAACTGTAATTCCTGATGTGATAAAAATAAGGGGCTATTAAATTCAGTTGAGTGGGAGGAAAAATTGTTCCTATAGTGGCTTCTATTTTGTCAGAGGAGCATGTGTTACATTTTTGTCAGCCTTCCAGATTAGTGTCCTGAGACAAAGCTCCTGTAACTCTACTCTAGTTATGCATATACAGCTTTTTTTTTTTTTTTAAAGATAATGAGGAATAGGAGGTTTTTTTTTTTTCCCCCACAAGCCTCTCATTCCCCAAGCTTGAAGAAGTCTATTGAGCAGAGTCTGGACACTCTAAATGATATCTCTGTATTTTGAGAGATTAGTTAGTCACTTTTGAAGCTACATTCTGGTTTCTCTTTCAGAAAGGAACTCAGGATTGGTATGAAAGACTCCAGAGAAGCTGGAGCCCCCTGGGAAAGGTAGAGCCACAGTTTGGGGCCTGGGTTGGAGGGTCACTTCTCAAAGACAAGGCCCAAGAGTCATGGGTTGTGTTCTTCTCCATGGGTTTGTGAGAGAGCATGTGCTCATAAATGCAAGTGGACATGTTTCTGCATAGTGTCTATGTGGGTGGGTGGGTGTCCTGGGCTCAGTCAAGGGCAATGAGAACGACCTCTTCTTGCAGCCTGGGCTAGAATGTCTCCCTGGACTTATCAGCCTGGCAGATGCCGTGTATGACGATTTACAGGCTGGCCACAGCGTCTATGGAAAGCTTTTTGTCAGGTGAGGAAGGAGAGAAGGTGGCGTGGGATTGAGAGGGCAGAGGGGAGTAGAGAAAAGGAACAAGCATAGAGGGTACACACACACACTCTCACCAAGGACCCCCCTTCAAGATGGAACTCACCACCCCTCAAACATTCAAAACCTTACTTTTTTTTTTTATTTTTTTTTAAATTTTTATTTAATTTGAATAACATATGTGTGGGTAATTCTTCAACAATAACCCTTACATAGCTTTCCGTTACAAATTTTTCCCCCCAACTTCTCCACCCCTTCCCTAGATGGCAGGATATCCACTACATGTTAATTATGTTAAAATATTGGCAAATCGAATATATGTATACATATTTCCAAACTTATCATTGGTGTGCAAGAAAAATCTTATCTACACGAACGATATATCAGATAAAGGAAACACAATGTAAGCAAACATCAATCAAGGAGTATGAGAATGTTATGTTGTGGTCCACATTTCGCATCCCTCTCTCTGGGTGTATATGGCTTTCTTCAGTGAACATTTGGAGGTGGTTTGAAACATTTCATTGTTGAAGAGAGTCATGTCCATCAGAATTGATTGTCATATAGTACTGTTGTTGCTGTGTATAATGATCTCCTGGTTCTGCTCATTTCACTCAGCATCAGTTCATGTAAGTCTCTCCAGGCCTCTCTGAAATCATCTTGCTGGTCATTTCTTACAGAACAATAATATTCCATAACATTCATATACCATAATTTATTCAGCCATTCTCCAATTGAAGGGCATCTATTCAATTTCCAGTTTCTAGCCACTACAAAAAGGGCTGCCACAAACATTCTTGCACATGTGGGGCCTTTTCCTTCCTTTATGATTTCTTTGGGATATAAGCCCAATAGAAATGCTGCTGGGTCAAAGGGTATGCACAGTTTGATAACTTTTTGAGCATAGCTCCAAATTGTTCTCCAGAATGGCTGTATCCGTTCACAGCTCCACCAACAATGCATCAGTGTCCCAGCCTTCCCACAACCCCTCCAACATTCATCATTAACTTTTCCTGTCATTTTAGCCAATCTGACAGGTGTGAAGTGGTATCTCAGGGTTGTCTTGATTTGCATTTCTCTGATCAATAGTGATTTGGAGCACCTTTTCATATGACTATAAATAGTTTTAATTTCATCCTCTGAAAATTGTCTGTTCATATCCTTTGACCATTTATTGATTGGAGAATGGCTTGAATTTTTATAAATATGAGACAATTCTCTATATATTTTAGAGATGAGACCTTTATCAGAACCCTTAAATGTAAAGATGATTTCCCAGTTTATTGCTTCCCTCCTAATCTTGTCTGCATTGATTTTGTCAAAACCTTACTTTACAAAGCTTTTTTCCACTCACTCTCATCAGTCTCCTGGACCCTTCTAAGGGAGACAGTGTGGAAATAATTATTCCTCTTGTAGAGGAAGACACTGAAACTCAGACAAGTAAAGCAACATAACCATGCTGTCTGGGTTTGGAATTGGAAGATCCCCGTTTTTAAATCCTGGCTTTGCCACTCTCTGTGGGTAGAACCTTGGACAAGTCCCCACATTTCTGTTTTTTCATCCGTTAAGTGGGGCTAATAATTTCTGATGTAGCTACTTCACAGGGCTGTTGAGAGGCTCAAATTAGAGAGTGTATGGAACGTACTGGAGAACTTTAATAATGTGCCGTATAAATGTCAGACTCTTCCCCAACATAGGTTGAGGAGAGATCACAGGTGATCTCTGACTGATTCCATGATTTACAAGGTCACGACAGTGAGTTGTCGGCAGAACTAGTACTGAAATATTGGGGTGTCTGCACTGCTGAGACTTGGGGAGTCCCCAGAGGACAGGAAAAATAGTAGGAGGAAGGACAAGTTACAGTGTCTCTACTACCACCTCATATCAGTTTACCACAGCTCAGGAGAACACCTGTCTCAGCCAGATCCATCTTTCCTTCCATAGCATCGTGAAGGTTGATTTGTTTGGCATCACCTATCGGCAGCTGGAGAAGCTGGTGAGCAGCCCCCTGGGCAAGACCGCAATCCAAGATCCAGACTTTGGGTGCCTCAGAGAAAAATTTGGATCCCCAATTCTCATCTTATGGAGGAGGAAGAAACACGGGTCCTTTGTCTCTTCCTGCCTTCCTTAGTCCTAAGCCTGAAGAGAAAGGGGATGAGAGGAGCACGAGGGTTCCTTGTTCTGCCTCAGTTCACTAGGAACAAGGAATCCATCTTCAAGTGTGGTTGGGCCACAATAAGCATGATCCTGAATGAGCTGCATGTAAATTGAATCTTATTTTAAATGTATGAGGTGGGAGGGAATGATTGGCCATTTGGAAGCTGTTTTGAATACCAGAGTAGTGTGCTGGAGGCTACTTGGTTAATTTGTCTTGTAGGTGAATTCGAATTTTCCTCAAGTAGATTTGCCCACCTGGTTCCATCCTGTCCCCCACCTTCTCTCCTCATCCTCTGCTCTGTTTCCTCCTTCTTTCTTTTTTTCTCGTCTTTTTCCCCAGTAACTTTTCCTTTTTTTTCTCACTTCTCTTTCATTTCTTCTTTTTAATTCACCTCTTCTCCCTTCCTTCCTCTTCCCTATGTCTCCCCTTCTCCTCTTCTTTCTCTTTTCATTTCCCCCTTTCCTTTCTCTTCTGTCTTCATCATTCTCTTTTCCTTTTCTGGGCTCTGCTCTCCATGGTACTAAGCTGCCTGAAGCGGCTTAAGTTGAGACACTTCTATCTGAGACTGGCCCAGCCATTCTCAGTGGGTGTCCTCTGTGGAGCAGGTAGCTGAGGAGATCCAGGCTCCAGTGGAGGAGCTGAGCGCTGGGCTGGAGCTGGGTAGTGCCCCAGGCCTCTTTGAGCTCTACATCACCCTGGCAGAGATCCAGCGCCTGAGAACCTACCTCCTTACCAAGTGAGTGAATTTCTGTCTGCAATTCTAGCATTCTATAGTCCTGCACCCCTACTTAGAGGATGTTGTGAAGAAAGTGTTCAGTAGGCAGTAAGCAGTGGTATACAAAAGTAAGCTCTTATTCTCCCTTTTCCCTGATAGATTAAGGTTTCTTCTCACTGTAACCCAGTCATATGCCTCTAGTGGGTAGGGAGTTTAGGGTACAGATTGTTTCTGAAGATAAGATAGCCACTTAGGGCTCTGTCATTTCCAGACCCATGTTCCTCATGTCTCAGACCCCCTCAGAGGTTCTCTCTTTGCCTATGACCAAGCTTACACCCTTGCCACCTTCCAGGTCCCTTCTCCTCCCCTTCTGGATTTAGTTTCTTGAGACCACACCCTCAATACCCCCCCCCACCTTCAACCTGGAAGCAGCCTTCTGGCTCTACATGCCTTCCTTTCCCAGGAAGTCTTCCTTTATTTGGACCATCACAAATCTCTCTTCCACCCCTACTTCCATGCCAACCCCAAGTTCCATCCTGAACAATGAGAAAAAAGAGGGGAGTCTCATTACCTCAAAACTTCCTTGGGGATGAATGAAGAAGGGAGGGAGAAGGGATCAAAGACCCCAAGCCTTTAGCCTCTCCTTTCTCTGCCTAGGGACAGCTCTGCTCTGGCCCTGCCAGGATTCCACATTCAGTTCCTTCCAGCTATCCGCCTGTGGCTGCAAACCCTTAGGGACAAGACCCGTCAGAGGCTCCAGAAAGCTGTAGATGTGGACAAGGTAGGTGGTGAGGCTGGGATTTCGGTAGTCAGCTGTGTTATCCTTTGCCTTAGCTGGGGAGAGGGACAGACTTTTTACCCCATCATCTCCCTGTGCCCCACCCCAACCCAGGAGATCCCTTTTGAGTGAAGAGGCAGTATAACTGGTCTCTTTATCCCTTCTCTCCCAGCAGAGGAACTGAGGCCCCAGGAGGTATGTGGGGGAAGAAATTCAGTTGGTCCTATCTAAGGCTGATTTGGGGGGGCTGTTAGGTTTGGGGGAAAATGAGAAATAATTGAAAGACCACAGAACACTGAGTTAGAGAGGTTGGATTCAAATTCTGGCCCTGCATCTTACTACTACTATGATCTTGGGCAAGTCCTTTAATTTATTTAAATCTGTTCCCTTCTCCATAAATGTGGAGATTGGACTAGATAAGGCTCCTTCACCTTCTAAATCTGTAATCCCAAGAATGCCTTGGGGAGGGTCTGCCCCAGGGGAGCAGCCCCAGTGCATGAAGCTGGCTGTTTTTCTCTCTCACCTCCACCCCACCCCAGCTGGAACCCATGGATGCCACTTCCAAACACAGCAGCTCAGCCGCTGACGCCATCCTTTGCTTCTCCCAGACCCAGGAGCTCTGGGCCCAGTTGGCCTGGCCCGAACCAGCTGAGGCCCTGGACTTAGTGACTCAGCTCACAGAGGTGAAGCCTGGAATGGGGGTGGGGAGGGGAGAGAAAGACACAGACTTGCCCTGGAGAGCCTCCAGTTTGAGGGGGCCCTGCTCCAGGAGAGCAGGGGCCAGGGGAGGGGAGCACAGCATTGTTTGGAGGGAGCTCTAGGTGTGAAGGACAAGCGGAAGGAAGGTTTATTTCTTGTCTCCCTAAGGATATCTGTGAGGCTGCTCTATATTACCCAGAGCTGGTACGGAAGAAGGTGGACACAAGGCCCCTGGCCCTGGGGGAAGCAGTGAGTGAGCCGGTGAGCCCAATGGGGTGCGAAGGTGGGAAGTGAAGTCACAAGACAAAGTCCCTAGGGTCAGGGATTGGTCTGGCTCCTTTGGAGTGGCCTCTCCTAACCAGATGATAGTGACAATAATGGTCACCCGTCCCCTTCTCTCCTCTCCTCTCCTAGCTTTGTATTGCCCTGAACAATGTAGAACATGTACGAAAAGCCACAGGGCAAGTACTTCGGGGGTTGGAGTGGCCCGAGCCAGGTGGAGGGTCTCCGGGGGGCCTCCCCAGAGCCCTGAAGAACAGACTGCTGGCTATGGATGAAGATCTTCAGAGAGAGGCTCGGAACATGATTGCACACCTGACGGCCAAGGTGGGCTGGAGGAGGGGCTAGCTGGGCTCACAGGATGCTCCCATCCCCAGGGGGCCTTCTTTTCCTCCCTTTTGGGATACTTCTCTCCCTCCCAGTCACTTACTTTCTCATTCCCCCTCACCTCCCTTCCCCCTAGATGGTAGGAGACATTAAGAAGTATGTTCAACATATCAGTTTGTCACCAGACTCAATCCAGAATGAAGAGGTAAGTCCCTGTACATGGCCAAAGCTAAGATGAACTGTACTCCATTGCATGGCCCATTGAAATGGACATTTAAGTGTCCACTGTATGCCAGCCACCCTGCTGTGTTTTATAAACATGTCATTTGATCCTCACCTCAATCTGTTATTATCCACATTTTATAGTTGAAAAAACTGAGGCAGATAAAAGTTGTGACGTCCAGGGTTATACAGCTAGGATGTTTGATGTAGAGTTTAAACTCGGGTCTTACTGATTCCATGCTCTATCCCCTGTGCCATCTACCTCTCTCTAATAGGGGCTAACAGAAAAAGTCACTCTTGTCTATATGGTGTCTTAAGGCTCAAATTATCTACAAAGGTAGATGATGGTGAAAGTATTATCCCTTTTTACAGATGGGAAAACAAAATTCCAAGAAGGGGACTGACTTGCTTATATTCACACAGAGAGTAAGGGCTGGAGACACAAGTCCACTGTTTTTCCTATACAGAAGTAGGGCCCAATGGAATTAAGAAATGGGCCTCAGGGCTAAAAAAAAACAAAAAAAAATCTCTGTCTGCTGTGGAGAGGCTGGGCCAGAGAATCAGGGCCATCCTGCTGGGATGGGGAGGCAGGAAATAACTCTTACCCCACCCCTCACTCCAAGAGGTGATTCTTGTTCCTGGGTCTCTCTTCAGGCTATAGCCCCTCTCATGAAATATCTGGATGACAAGCTGATTCTTCTCAGTGACTCACTGGTGAAGGAAAACCTCTGCCGGTATTTCCAGGGCTCCAGGGTTGTTGGGCTGTGGAGGGCTGCAGTTTTAGGGCTAGAAGACTTTAGGGATTCTCTGTAAAATGAGTTCTTTGGGATCAGGGACTGTTTTGCCTTTCTTTGTATCCCTGGCTCTTAGCACCAGCACATAGTAGATGCTTAATAAATTTTTCATTTGACTGAATAGATGGCTTCTAAGCTATGGATAATATATATTATCCTATGATTTAGTTCCACCCCCGGTTTTCCAAATACCAGGGAGAGGGGCCTTCTCACCCTTGGCAGGGCTTTGATGTTAGAGATAGGGTATTCTGCACAGAAAGATGGGATTTTTGTTTGTGTGCATCATTGCCAATATTCTGGGCACAATGCGAGAGGGGGGGAAGGGGAGGGGAGAAGAGAAGAGGAAGAAATTATTAGGTTTGTTAAAGGAAAGGCCAAAAATCTGAGGGACTTCCAAGGACTATGGATAGGGACTTTGATGGGTTAGTGAAACAGAAGATCCCAATTCCTCTTCCCTAGTTCAGATAAAGGGTCTTCTTCATTGCTTTTACTCCACTGTTCTTCCCAGCTTGGGAGAGATCTATGATCATTGTCCTTAACCAAGGCTCCTCCTCAGGGGAGTCATCTGCTAGAGGTTCAGCCCAGGGCAGATCGTGGAGAGGTCAGCTCCAATAGGAATGTTTTCGTAGCCTCTAACCCCATTCCATTGTCCACCTCCATACATACACGCTCTCCTGCACAGGGTGCTGGAAGCTCTTTGGGATCTGCTGCTTCAGGTCATTCTTCAGGTTCTGGGGGCCAACAGAGATGTCTCTGCTGAGTTCTACAGAAGGTTTTACTATACATTGGAGGTAAGTAAGATAGGGCTGGAATGGAGGGGGAGAAGCACAGCTCAGCTGGCAGCCAGAGACATTTTTGGGAGCTGTCCTAAAGTGGGGATATCCCCCAGGATAAAAGGTGCAACAGATAGGGAATGGTTCAGTTCAGTATTGACTCTGGCATGTCTTTACTGAGCCAAAGACTGGATTTAGTCCTAAGGGGATTTGAGGATATCTCAGGGGAACAACTGAAGGATTCTTCCTAAATTGTAAGTAAGAACTTAGTATTTCAAAGGAAGTTTCAGGGTCATGAGTAAGAGTTCTTGAGTTGTAGCTAAGACAAGAAAGATTTCCTTAGCTAAATGAAGTCAAGGAAGCGCATTCATGACTAGTTTCTGGAGCATATGGAAACTGCAGGGGCAGTAACCACTGGGAGGTATACATGATAGCACACTGCCTGCCCAAACTGAAGCCCAGCCTCTTCCATCCATGGTAATGCTTGAGGAGTTTCTGGGGATAGAGTCAGTTGTGGAAGAGTTCCAACATTCTCCCCACCGTGGGCCTGAGCTGAATGGAGGAGGTGGAGTAGGGAGGAGGTTCTGTACACTTGGGTCTAGCACCCAAGGAGTTATACCCTGTTCAATTTATGCCTCCCCTTTCCTCAGGCCTTAGTGGATTTTTTCCATGCAGAAGGGCAAGGATTGCCCCTGGAGAGTCTGAGGGATGGACACTACAAGGTAAATCCCAGGCAATGGGACTAGAGGCCTGTATTTGGAGGGAAAAATGGTTGAAGCAGAGGGCCGAGTGGGTGGAAAGCTTTTCTTAAACTCTGGGATGAGGATTCTGGGAGCAGTATGTGGTCTTCCTGTCATCTCTAATCTAGCCCCCCTAACCCTTCTGGAAGCTCTTTTCCCAGCAAACAGAGACTAGGCCCTCTGGGCATTGGGCAGGGAGGGAGGCTATCTCCTACTTGCCTTTCTAATCTGAGGAACTTGTTATTGGCAGACCTTGGAGGAGGAATTACGCCTGAACAAATGTTCCACCAGTGAATGCATTGAGCAGTATTACTTGGACAAGCTCAAACAGGTAAGATCCCCATCTCTGGCACAGTCCCTCCACACCTGCTTATCTGGCCCAGTCTGGCTGCCCCAAACCTAACTGACTCTTGGCAATCTGGGGCAGGGTGGGGGGACAACTCTCTCCCAGAGATCAATGGAGCAGAATAAGTATGGACGGTTGAGTGTCAGGTGTTATTATGAGGCGGCAGAACAGCGGCTGGCTGTGGAGGTGCTGCATGCTGCAGATTTAATTGCCCTAGATGCCAATGGTGAGTAGGGGACAGGAGTCTGGCTCAGATGGGATGGGAGGGAGGCATGAAACTTGCCCAGTGCTTGAGGAAATGAAGGGAGATCCCAAAAGACCCACCTGAGCTCAGCTTCTACTTCTTCCCTCTGCAGGCCTAAGTGATCCCTTTGTTATTGTTGAGCTCTGTCCCCACCATATTTTTCCACTGGCCCGAAGCCAGAGGACCCAGGTCAAGACCAAGACCCTACACCCTGTGTATGATGAGCTGTTTCACTTGTGAGTCCCCAGGAAAAGGCTGGGTTTTTCTCTGCAACTGTTTCTTTGTGCTTTGTCTGCACATCCTCTTCCTTTAGTGTTAGCTGAAGGGAATGGGTGCATAATTCTGGTGAATCTCACACCCTTTGGAGCCCCTCAAAGTTTGTCCTCATTTGTTTCAGGGTCTGCCCAACTATGGTGAGACCCCAGTGATTTGGTTAAATCATTCTTGGACTGAACCCGTTTGGGATTCTGGTATGACTGTTTCCCCAACATCAAGTCTCAGTCACTCGTCTCCACTGACTTTTCTCTCCCTGGTTCCCCAGCTCAGTACCCGCAGAGCTGTGCCGACATCGGGCAGCCTGTGTAGTCTTCACCGTCATGGACCATGACTGGCTGTCCACCAATGACTTTGCTGGGGAAGCTGCCTTGGCCCTGAGCAACATCAGCGGCCTTAACAGGCCCCAGGTGGGAAGCAGTGTGAGAAGCATGCAGCCAACGACCCTTCACCTCCGCAGGCCCAAAGCCAATGGTAATGACTATTTTTCTCAAACTCTGGCCCTACCTAGCTCATCCCTAGGAGGGCTGATGGGCTAAGAGAAAGAAGTCCTAGTCCTTTGAGGAGACCTGGGGGGAAGGAGGAAGCTTGCCTGACTTTGGTTAACCTGGGTTGGATAATCTCTCCTAGTGAAGTCAGCACTGAGGATGCTAGAAGGAAGGATGGACAGAGAAGCCCAGGAGTTTGTGAAGAAACTCAAAGAGATGGAGAAGAGCATGGGAGACGATTAAGCAGTTTTCTCTGGATGGTGCTGCACTCATGCACCCCTTTTCCTTGTCTCCTTCCCACCCTGTACCTCCACCTCTGGCTGCAATTATCTATATCAAGGTGTCCGGGTCCATTTGATCTTTTCATCTAAAACTCCTGGTCAGTTCCTTCTGGTGTAACCTCAGTGGTCATCGTGGAAGTCTTGCAGGGTCAGCATTTGTGATATTTTTCCTTGTTAAGTGTCGTGTGTGCCTGAGTCAGGCACAATAACTTTTATCCACTCCTGGGTCAGCTTTGGTTTGATGCTTTTTCTGTAACTACCCTTCAGGGCCACTGAGGCCCAAGTCTCCACTTGTCAGTGCCAGCTATTACCCCTATTTTACCCTCTGCTTGGGAATCCAAAAGTGAAATCCAAATGACCCATTCAGGCAACTGCTACAGCACTCAATGCAGACTGATTGAGGAAGCTTCGAGGTAAACAGGTGGTAAGGGCTAGGAATCAAGGAAGTGGAATAGGGGTAACATTCTCTAATCCTGTTTCACCTAGCTCTTCAGCACTGTGATTGAGCCCAGAGGATAGTTCCCACTGGCCAATTACGCTGCAGCTTGAGCTAACTCTATCCTAATCCCAGACAACTTTCTTCAAAG
The DNA here is from genome assembly GCA_023553655.1 of Myrmecobius fasciatus. Lineage (NCBI taxonomy): Eukaryota > Metazoa > Chordata > Mammalia > Dasyuromorphia > Myrmecobiidae > Myrmecobius > Myrmecobius fasciatus. The sequence continues at coordinate 10,896 of JAJPUD010013237.1, read as the reverse complement.
AAATTCAAATCTATCAAATTTAGTAGCCAATTTGTATGACAGGGCCAGAAAATGGTTATCAAATCTCAAGGAGGTTAACACAACAGAGTGAGACTATTGCATACAATCTCCTGTGATTTTATCTAGGAAGCTCTACTGAAAAAATGCCAGGGACCAGTACTAAGTTCAATGGCTCTGAAAAGTCACAGAAGATTGGAACTGGAAAGGGCTCTTAGAAATCATTTAATACAATCCCATCATTTTGTGGATGAGGGAAAAGATGTACTTAAGACTGCCTCAAATTACATAGTTAATGAGAACTGGGGTATGTGCTTGTAGGGTGCTTGGTCTTCTCACCAAACTCATTCTAGTTCTAAGAAGAATAATTTTCCTTTGTAAAAGACTGATTCCCCATGACAAAGGTTCTTTATCATTTCACTGGGCACTTAACATCAGAGCTGTGTTCTTCACTATATTCTCAAGTTGTATTTTATACTCCTGTGAAAAAAATTATGCCTGGTTCGGTGAGGACTCTAGTTTTTAGGCCACAGAAGATTATCTGCCTCTCTGCTCTTAGCCTAAAGAGCTAGTCTGCAGTATTTACAGATTCAAGAGCAAAGCCCTATCTTCCATTCCACTTCCAAGTCCTCAGAATTAACAGTTAATAGACTGCAGAATTCCCCCTCTCCCTCTTTAGTTTAGTTTTCCTTTGTCCCTCTATGACTGACCAGCCTTTTACCCCCAAAACTAGAAACTAAAGTTCCAGGATCCAGACCTGCTCCCTTCTGGAAGAATGCTAGGCTATGATCAAGCAGCATCACACTATTATTCCATAACAAAGACTCCTAGAAAGAAGTCAGAAAACTAAACATAATAAGCCTTCTCAGCTTTATTACAATAGCTCAGAGGCAAATCCCTCACTCCACCTAAAAATTCCCACGACTTCAGCTGGGTTTAGTGATGGAGAAAATATTAAAATAGATGAAAATGTCCAGTTCTACAGTTCCTGAGTAGGGTTGGCTAAGTTCACCGATTCCAAATTTGAACAAATGAATGGGTCTCTATGATTTCTAGGTTTGTAATCCAGGTTTGGCAAATACAGCTGTATTGAGCACTAGTCAGTCTCTTTGTCTTTTCTTGATTCCTTTCCAAACATCTGTGTTCACTGTGGCAGACAATACCTTTCTATTCTTTTCATCAAGGCTTTCATCATCACTGCTGTCTCCCTCTTCTTCATCCTTTTCCTCATCCTCTTCCTCCTCTTCTTCATAATCTCCTTCATCCTCTGATTCTTCTTCATCACTATCGTTAGTCATTCTGGAAAGAAAGAAAGTGAATGGTTGGTATGCAGAAATGCAAAATCAATAACCAAGTTTGAAGACCAGGATGAGGTCAGTCACACACCAGACAACACAAAACAGGGTTTTCAGAACAAAATCAAAAAAGGAAAACCTACCTGGCAGGGACCATAAGTCTGTTAGGATTTGCGAATTCTCGACCTGAGTCCACATCAAATGGATCTGAAATGTCAAAGCAGAATGAACAGTCAAAAATTTCTGCCCCATACTCAAATAGGAAGCTCCAACACCTTTGTTCAATTTAACATGGTATCATGCTAAATTATATATACTATATACAAGGCATTATGCTAAATGATAAGGATATAAAGACATAAATGGTTGAAAATACTTCCTTCTGTTGGTAAAGGGGATACAACATGTACATACAGAAGGATGGCACAAAAGAAAGTAAACAAAGGCTTTTCATTCACTAACTGCTGGAGTTGGAGGAATGATTAAGTTAGAGAAAGCTTCCAAGAACAGTTGAAGAAGACAGGGATTCTGAAAAGTAGCAACAGAAGCAGTGCATTCCAGGCATGGGTGATGACTTGTATAAATACACAAAAGCAGAAAATAGAATGCAGAGTTCAGGGAACAGGAAACAGTCTAGATTGTTTGGAAAACAGAATCCCCAAATGGAATAGTAGGACTGAAATGTGGGTGGGAGACAGATTCTGGGAAGTTCTAAATGTCAGACCAATTAGTTTGTATTATTTCCTATGGCTAATGAGGATCCTATGATACTTTAATTAGGAGGCTGTCAATTATGTGCCAAATGAACAGGTACAGATGAGGGTGTCTGGAAATTGTCTGAGAAGAGGCTACACTACTGTGTTCAAAATGGCAAGGCCCTATGAAAGCAGGGGAATCAATGTGGCCTGACAAAGCTCACCTATTTCCTCCTCAGGTTTCTTGGCAGCACCAGCTAGGAATTCCTTTTCAACCTTTAGCACATCCTCAGGGCCACTGCAAGCTGCATACTTGTCTAGAAGGTGACCATTCAGGTCCAAAAATCCCTTCCCCCATTTGAATTTTCGTAGCAAGATGATGGCAAGATCAGAAAAGCCTGTCATTTAAGAAAACAAGAAATCTCCAAACACCAATCACCTTATCCCAAGTCCCTGAAACAATCCCATCAATGACCACAACAGTCCTCCCTTTCACTGACCAGAGGTCAGTTCTTTATTTGAGAACTCACCCAGAATGCAAAAAGTGGCAGCAAAAGCCTCCACGCAGGATAGCTTGCAGGGCCTCCCATAGTTGACAGGGTTGGCAGCCACCAGGTAGGGCAGCAAACGAAGGTGTGCTCCTCGCATCTTCCCAAATGGAGTTTCTTCTAGTTTGGCCCAGGAGCAGTCAATGACTGCAACTCCACACTGAGCTACCAGCTGTCTACAAGACAACCATAGCAAGGGCTAACTCATCCTTGGAGTACAAGAGACAGCTTCCCAGTGTCCCCAACAAGCAAAGCCAATCAATAAGGGGGGTTTTCCTGTCCAATATTTGCCCCCTCCCTCTATGGGACATGATGTGGGGTTATAGCTTGTTATTCAAAGGGTCTAGTATAATCAGGTAACTCCAGAGCAACAGTTCCTGATTTTGTCTGCAATGCTAGCCCTTAATGGAATCAACAAATCATAAGCTCAGATCCTGCTGACCTACTGAGGAGACCCTGCCCCAGACAAATTCATACTTATCTGCTGGTGATACATAGTGAGTGCCCATGGGGCTGAGAATAAGGCCATTGAATCTCTGATTCAGTCGGAGAGTTCGAACAAAGCCCTGGCGGGCCAGCTTCCTGCCAGTGCATTTCCGGGGGTCACAGTGGCCCAGCTCCCACATGGCAAGAGGGCAAGGCAGTTCCAGCTTGTATGAAGCACCTTCAGTTGAAGCATCTTTTTCTACAGAGGCTATGCACACATACAAAACATCTCAGATATGTGCCCCTTTAGTAGTGACATAGAAGGATACTTTTGGAAAGGAAAAGAGAAGGTAAGGCACTAGAGCTTCCTGCCCTGTCCTTCCCATCTAAGAAGCAGCATGGCTTAGTGGATAAGACATTATTTCATTTGGGAGTTAAAAGGAACTGGGTTCACTTCCCATCTTAAACTAATAATGTGACTCTGGGAAAGTCAGTTTTGTCATATAAAATGCAGTGGTGGGGAGAAGGACTTGTGGGTTTTAAGATCCCTTTCACTTCTAAATTTATGATCCTATCACTGATTCAGATCTCTGCTTCTCTGTTTTCTGTGAGACTCTCAAACCCTTTGAACAGGATCATGTCAATCTTCCACTCCCTCTCAACCCCACATCCATTCACAGGATCATAGATTCAGAGCTGGTGGTCTAGAATTCTTAATCTTTTTTGTGCCCTTTTTGCTAGTCTGGTAAAGCCTGTGGATCCTCTTCTCAGAATATTTTTAAACAATAGGATTACATGGGGAAACCAATTATATTTTTTAAAAAATTATTCTAGTCTAACCTTTTTATTACACATGAAGAAGTGACGGTGATTTGTAGGGGTGAGTAAGCGGCAAAGATGAGATTCAAATTCAGATCCAGACTTTTTCCCATCAGGCCATTAAGAGCATTCCAAAACAAACCCGAAGAGTAACCAAGTAGAATGCCCTAGAAGTATCCTTTCAGCCATGCAAGTCATTTAAGGAACACTGAGTACCTAAAGTGTGCAGGCTGAGGAGCAGAAGAAGCGTTCTCAAAGAACTCACAAGATGGGGGAGGAGGGACTTGCTCAGGACCTAACTTTATGGTGCCTTGTTGCAACTTTCTGAGTCCATGTTCACCTCATTCCCACTCCTCTTCTGGAGCTTCGGAACCTACCCCCATCCCCTCTGCCGGTCTCTGAGAAAGCCCTCAGGACCCCCCCATCGCTGAGACCCCAGATACCCTCCTCTCCTCTCCCACCTCAGTCTCTCAGTGCATCTCTATGAAGAACCTCCCCTCCCCCGCGCTCCCATCGCTCCTGGGAGAGTTCTTCGGCACATCCCAGACCCCTGACCCCTGACTTTCCACCTCTTTTCCTGGGACAGCCCTATTAGTATATCACCCATGTTATCCAGCCCCGATCCTAGTCCCTGGGGTTACTCTAAGGGTCGTCCTATCCCTAACATCCCAGCCGCCGGGGCAGCTCTAAGGGCCGTCCCAAATCTGGGACCCCGAGCCTTGCCACCGACTGGGGCAGTCCTCTGGGATGCCACGCCACCCGTGGAGCAGCCCTACGCACAGTCCCTCTCACTACAGACTCCGGTGCTCACCGAGAAGCGCCGCCTCAACCTCCTCGGTGAAACTTTCTAAGGAACGAGAGGCCCGAGAACAGCCTTGAGACCGCCGGCCACCGCTTCTGGTCCCCTCGGCCCCAGAGCCTCGAACGGACTTCTTCCGGCCCATGGCCGGACTGAGAGGCGTGGTTAAGAGAGTAGCTCGACTCCTCCACTCGGTGCTCTCCAACTTTGGAGCAATGCGCATGCGCCTCTGAGCATAGTTTCCGGTACCGCATCTTCACGTGATCGACTCCTATATCCACGTGACAATTGTTTCTTTTTAGTGCTGGGGCGGGGGACTATGGGGCTGAGTCCGGGCCCGGTGGTGTTGCTGCTGCTATGGTTGGGGCCGCGCCGTAAGTAACATTCACACCCAGGGAACCCCAAGCTCCTCGGGGCCTCGCAGCTTTCTGCGACATCCCCCCCCCGCCCCGGATTCCAGTCTCACTTTATTTTCTTCATCCCCAGCCCTCGCCAGAGCAGGAAAAATGAAGATCGTGGAGGAGCCGAATACCTTCGGGTAAGGAATCATTTCTGGAGAGGGGAAGTGACTTCTGCAGTCACTCCTGTAGGGGCAGCTCAGAGATCGAAATCCAAATCTTCGCTTTTTCTGTATGTAACAGCATGCAGCATTTTCCAGAGGCAGAGCCGTGACTGACAGAGCAAGGGATCACAAGATTGTGTTTGACTCCAAAAACCTAGAACGTTTGAATCTATGGGATAAAGAGCCCTTAAAGGCTCTCTTCCACTGGTACCTGTGTATATATTAAGATCTTTCAAGATTCTTTTATAGAAACAATCCCAAAAGCTGCGTCGTCCAATGATGATTATCGTGTCAAGGAATACGTAAAATGGAGAGATGTTCACTGAATGTATGTCAACCGTAGGGTTACCCCAATAACACAATGGATAATATATTGCTTAGAGTCCAGAGGAAAAATGTTCTGTAGATGACTTTATATATAGTAAGTCCTGCAGTATACTGTAGCGCTTCCTCAGGGAAATTCAAAGCCACCTCGGAGAGAGATGATTTTTATTTTTAGCAGTTATATTTTTTAGCAGTCCATGAGGAGAGAAACATTACCCATGTGTAGGTGGACGAAGAATTTAGTAGTAGATGATTTGAGTCATCTTTTTAAGACCAATAAATAAGACTCTTGCTTTGTGAATTATGTAATAGTATCTTAGAAGCAACAAAATATCAGGGAACCTAGAGAATTGGGAGAGTATGTTGCAAGCATAATTACTTTGCAATATATTGCCAACAAGAAGACATGCTTTATTGAAAGGTGATTATATAGTATTGAAAATATCCAAAGAAGGGCCTTCAGTATACTGGGTACATCTTCTCTTGAATTCAGCAAATATCAGTGTTTTATTTATATTGTGCTAAGCAATGGAAGATTTATCAAAAAACACAGTCCAAGAATCCTTGATGAGAAGACTTGGGATGGGTTGTGATATAATCTCTGTACTTTTTGCAATTAAGATCATAGATTTGTGAAAGTAAAATGGGAATAACACTGATTTACAGAATAGTTATGAGAACTGTTTCATTAACTGCTCATTGGAGAAAAGTGAGTTGCTGTCACTATTATGTTTTGAGGCATGTGCATTTCAGGCAACAAATGATCCCTTCTCCATTGCTCAACTGCCTCTTTAGGATGAGTCATAGTAGATGGGTTTTTCTGGCTCCCAAACACCTTACTACCATCATTCTAATATGGTGGACTTGTTTCAATAAAGGCTTTGAACTGCAAGCAAGGCTTGAAGAACTGGAAAGTGATAGAATTAGCTTGCTGACCAGCTTTCTTTATTTTCCCTTACAGATTGAATAATCCCTTCTTACCTCAGACCAGTCGATTACAGGCCAAAAGAGACCCATCAGCAGTCTCAGGTGAGTTGTGGCTTCCCTCCCAGCTTTCCCCAGCCTGGTTAGGAACTTCCCTTTCTTGTTGGAAAAACCCAAAGTAAGTATTAATACACAGCTGCTTTTCAGTGCAGACTGAGCTTCCTCTATCCAGCTAGATATGACTGGGCCTGGGATGTTGACTTGAGAGGCCGAATATGGTAGTCTAGCATTAATCTTTAGTTGTACAATGATAAGTTTGGAAATATGTATACATATATTCGATTTGCCAATATTTTAACATAATTAACATGTAGTGGATATCCTGCCATCTAGGAGAGGGGTGGGGAGTTGGGGGGAAAAATTTGTAACAGAAAAGCTATGTAAAGGTTAATGTTGAAGAATTACCCACACATATGTTATGCAAATAAAATAAAATAAAAAAAAAAAATCTTTAGTTGTATTTGGGCCAGTAAGGGTAATTAGAGGATGTAGGGAAAGGAGGCATTTCAACTGATGTGTGGAGCATCCAGACTTTGTGCTTTGAAAGCTATCTCTCCTAGTCTTTTTGACTTTAGGAAAGATGTCCTGAGGCTGATATGGGTTAGTGTACAAGAATTATTGTGTGTATTGTTAAATTTTTGTTAGGCATGAATTTCATTTATATAAGACACCTTGAAAATTTTTGGATTTTTAAAAATCAGTTTGTATTATATTTAATACAGTATTTAGAATTTGGTATTTAAAGGAATCTCAAGGTGAATTCTTTGAAATAGGATGGCAATAAATGGACAAGCCTTGGTCTGGAAGTCCAGAGACCTAAATTTGGTCTTAGAAACAAAATATCAGGAAACCCAGAGAATTGGGATAGCATGTTGCAAATATGACTTTGCAAAAGACTTTTGTATAAAAAGTGGTGGACACATGCATTATTGAAAGAAGTGTATATAATATTGAAAAGACCCAAAGGGCAGCCTTCAGTGTAGATCATGTCTTGAATTCAACAAACATTAACACAGGGCTTTTTTTTTTTTTAAACAAGGAAGGTCATGCTCCCCAAGTTAAGAACCCCTGATATCAGAATTACTAGCTCATATTATTTGAAATGGCCATGTCCTTTCTCCTCTCCAACATTTTTAGAGAATGCCCATTTGGTTCAAGCTGAACAAAATATAGAGAATAAACATTTAAGACAGGAGAAGAGAGTAGCTAACTAGTGCAGTGTTATGGAAGCCCAGGGAAGATAGCATGTTAAGTAGATGGTTTATTTTCTAGTTTTACATGTTGTAGGAAGATGTAAACAAAAGGGAGACCACTGAATTTTGTCAGCTAGGAGGTCTTTAGTTACTAGGTTTCTGTAAAATGGTGGGATAGAAACCAGATTTTAGGGAATCGAGTAAATAAATATAAACTAATTCTTTAAGGAGTTTAATGGTGAAAAAATAAATGGGGCATTATAACAGAAGATATTTTTTAGGATGGGGGAAACCTAAATAGTTTTGTAGACATACGGGAAGAAGCTAGTGTTGGAGAGACTAAAGAATGACTGTTAAAACATTGTACTACAGGAGATGAAAGGGATGCATTATAAAAACAAAGATTTTAAGGCAAAGATTGGAATGGACACAGAAGTATTGAGGTGTGGAGAAGAGAAGCTTGTGGAGTTAGTGTCAAAAGTCTAAGTCTTTCCCATAAAATAGGAAAAGTAACTGTTCAAGATAGAAAAGGAATGGGATTTGAACTTGAGAGAGAAAACATTTAGAAGACTGATTATAAAAAATACAAAGTATAAAATGGAATTCTAATTGACCGGTAATAGGCTAAGAAAACAGAAAAAGTGGGTGTTGTGAGCATATGAATGAAGAATCTTAAATCTTAAATACCTATTCCACAGATGGTTACCTGCTATGAACTTAAAGAAGGCAAACTAATTTTTAGTATTAGTCTGAGTTAAGTATCATCAGACAAATGGAAATCAAGAATTGAACTTGAAAGTATGAATTTCCCATTTGAGTCTATCAACCTTTGTATAAAGATTCTTTTTAATAACAAAAAATTTACAATATCACTGCACCCCATCCTGCCATAGAAAATACACAAAAAATTACTATGAATTTAGAAACTCTTCAATAAATTTCTATTCATTAATAATTCTATTAATAAAATAGACATGCATTTAAAAATAATATTACATATGTGAAATATTCATTCTACATCAGAAAGCTGTTTGCTTATTCACTGTACTGAATCATTTAGTAATAACTGTTGTACATATGGATTTGTAAACCTTTTGCAATAACTATCCTGCTCCCTTAGGCCAGAGAAACATTTGCCTTTTAAGAGACTCTTGAGGGAAAAGATTTTTTCATTAATTATACCCTATACCCCTTAAGACAAAGATCAGAACCTTGCTTCTAGTTGGGTGTCAGTAAATGGTCGATCTGTGGGAAAGTTCACTACTCTCTCACCTCCGTCTCTTTTCCCAGAAGATAAACTCTATCTAGGAGTACAAATAAAAATTAAAATATACTCTTTCCCACTTTCAACTTCAGCCAGGTTCAGTTATATTAAAATGATACCATGTCCCTATGTCATGGGTCCAAACGAGGCCTTGATGATTGGTTTCATGCTTGGATTTCTCTAGAGGTATGTGGAGTGAACCCACCCTCTTGTTGTGTAGAAAAGAAACTTCCAGTCTGAAAATGGGAAGTAAAAATGGTAGTTGAATGAAAAACATTAATGTTTTTTAGACAGTTTTTAATCAACACAGTGTCTTCAGGATGAGTTCAAGTCTCTCTTCTTTCCTCTTCCCTCAGGTCCTGTACATCTCTTCAGGCTTTCTGGCAAGTGTTTCAGTTTAGTGGAATCCATGTGAGTATAAGGAATGTGATAAGGCAAAGTACAGAGCAGTTATAGCCATGGATATATTATGATTCAAGACCCCTGTGTCTCTTTCCAGGTATAAGTATGAATTCTGTCCCTTCCATAATGTCACACAGCATGAACAGACTTTCCGATGGAATGCCTACAGTGGAATTTTGGGGTGAGCTCGCTGCTCTCGGCTTCCTTCCTCCCCTCCCTTTTTAAAGAACCTCTACTGTTCCCAAAACTCAGTCGATTCTTGTTCAGGGTAAATGATGGGGTGAACCTACAAACTGCCTTCTGGCAGAAAGAAGCTGTTTTGCCATCCCCTCTCCCCATTCCAACCCATTTTGGAGATGGAAAACTAGAAAGAAAAGAAAAACCTTTTTTTAACTGTAAGATGGGGTAATAATATCATAGTGCTTATTACTTTACAGGGTTGTCATGAGGCTGGCTCAGATGAGATAATTTATGTATAGCAGTTTGCAAATTTTCTATTACCTGTATGTCCATTATTATTGAGGGAAACAAATGAAGATTAGAAAGGATTTTAATCTTCCCAGCTAATTCTCTGGGCAGAATACTAGGCCTGCAGCCAGGAAGAGCTAACTGCAAATCAAATCTGGCCTCAGACACTTACTATGTGATCTGGGCCAAGTTACCTAATCCACTAGAGAAGGAAATGATAAACCACACCAGTATCTTTGCCAAGAAAACTCTATGGAGAGGGGTCCACAGAGTAATGAAGTTAGATGAGATTGAACGGCAAAGTAGCTAATCCCCTCACTTAAAGATAAGACAGAAGAGAATTCATTTGCTCAAGGCTGTAGTATTCTATCATACTGTCTTTTTGGTATAAGCCTGGTTATAAGGCTTTTGAGATGTTTTAAAAGGCTTTTTTTAAGCGTTACCTTTTCTGGGTAAAATTTTAGCTCTGCTGTTTTGGGGATGTCATTCATTGATACCTTGTATTAGACATAATTCATTTTGATGACTCAGTTTTTCATGGATTATGTGTAGCATAATAATTAATGCAAGTAATTCTTGAGTAAATTGTATTTATTTTTTCCCAGGATTTGGGATGAATGGGAAATTTTCAACAACACATTTACTGGCATGTGGATGAGAGATGGAGATTCCTGTGGGTCTAAGAACAGGCAGACAAAGGTACTTATTTTGGTGTCCAGAACAGTATATGCTAAATGAAACGATTTGATGTGAGTCTTTGTCCTTCCCAGGTCCTTTTTTTCTTTTTTCTTTTTTCTTAAAGGTACAGTGTCCTAAAAGGCCTTGCATTCTTCTGCTTCTAGGATTCCACAGAACAGCACCAATCACAGGCATTGTTAAACTCTTCTGAAGGGAGAGACACTCCCACTTCTCCCTTTTGTTAGTTTTAGTTCTAGCTAACTAAGGAATGTTGTATAAAACCAGTTAAGAGTTTTTGGGAAAATCCAGGGTATACAACTGTCAGTTATAGAAACAGTAGTAGATATTGGTTTATAATTCATGTCTTTATCTAGCAAGAGATAGTCCTTCGCTAGTAAGGTTGTAGATATCAAGGAACAAAAAGAGACACACCCACTTTTTT
>JAJPUD010013236.1:22878-45257 GCA_023553655.1 Myrmecobius fasciatus | reverse complement strand
TCCTCTTTCCTTTTTCTTATCAAATTAACTAAAGGCTTATCTATTTTATTTTTTTTTCATAGAAGCAACTCTTAGTTTTATTTATTAATTCAATAGTTTTCTTATTTTCAATTTTATTAATTTCCCTTTTTATTTTTAGAATTTCCAATTTGGTATTTAATTGAGGGTTTCTAATTTGTTATTTTTCTAGTTTTTTTTTTAATAATAAGCCCAATTCACTGATCTTTTCTTTCTTTATTTTATGCAAGTAAGCATCTAGAGATATAAAATTGCCCCTTATAACCACTTTGGCTATATCCCACAAATTTTGGTATGTTGTCTCCTTATTGTCATTCTCCTGGATGAAATTATTGATTGTGTCTATGATTTGCTCTTTCATCCATTCATTCTTTAGGATTAGATTATTTAATTTCCAATTAACTTTTCATCTATTTTCTCCTGGCCTTATATTGCATGTGATTTTTATTGCATCATGAACTAAAAAAGATGCATTTACTATTTCTGCCTTTCTGCATTTGATTTTGAGGTTTTTATGCCCTAATACATGGTCAATTTTTGTATAAGTTCCATGGACCACTGAGAAAAAAGTAAGCTCCCTACTGTCTCCATTCGATTTTCTCCACAGATCTATCATACTTAACTGTTCTCACAATTGGTTTACCTCCCTAGTTTCTTTTTTTATTTATTTTGTGGTTTGATTTATCTAATTCTGAGAGAGCAAGGTTGAGATCTCCCGCTAGGATAGTTTGGCTGTCTATTTCTTCTTGCATCTCTCTTAATTTCTCCCTTGTTTATTTTGATGCTATTGCACTTGGTGCATACATATTTAGTATTGATATTGATACATTATTTATGGTACCCTTTAATAAAATATAATTTCCTTCCTTATCCCTTTTGATTAGATCTATCTTTGCTTTTACTTGATCTGAAATACGGATTGCTACCTCTGCTTTTTTTTGTTCACCTGAAGAATAATAGGTCCTGCTCCAGCCTTTTACCTTCATCCTATATGTGTCACTATGTTTTAGATGTGTTTCTTGTAGACAACATATTGTGCCTTCTGGTTTTTAATCCAGTCTGATATCCACTTCCGTTTTATGGGAGAGTTCATCCCATTCACATTCACTGTTAGAATAACTAATTCTTTATTTCCTGCCATCTTATTTACCCAAGTTATGTTTTTCTCTTTCCTTTCCCCTTTCTCCCTTCCCCTCCTCAGTATTTTGCTTTTGATGACCCCCTCCCCAAACAATCCTCCACCCTTTAGATGCCCTCCCTCTTTTTTTTTACTCCTTTCCCCTGATTCTTGTATTTTCCCTCCTATTGGTTTATCCCTTTCTTTTCCTCCTTTCCTTCCCCCTTCCCTATAGTGAAGGATAAGTTTCTGTGTGAAATCAAAAGTGTCTGATAAACACTTTTAGAGCCCAATCTGATGAGAGTAAGATTTACACAATGCTCATCTCCCTCCCTTCTTTCTCTCAATTATATTAGGTTTTCTTTGCCTCTTCATGAGATTTTACCTTGTTTTTACCTGTTTTTTTTAAAATCTTATTTTACCACCTTTTCCCTCTTTCCCCCACGATGATAACCTTTCCCCCCTCTAATTTTCTTTTTCATATTATCAAAGTAATATCTAATTATACCCCTAATCTTTAAGTATCCCCATAGTTGAAATAAAGTTCTCAAGAGTCCTTTTCTTTTTACCATTTTTTTTTTTTTATGCTTCTTTTGAGTTCTGTGTTTGGAGGTCGAATTTTTTGTTCAGATCTGGTCTTTTCATTAGAAATTGGTGAAATTCACTTATATCATTAAATGACCATCTTCTTCCCTGGAGGATAATCCTCATTCTAGCTGGATAGGTTATTCTTCGCTGTAATCCAAGTTCCTTTGCCTTTCTGAATATCTGTTTCCAGGCCCTTCGATCCTTCAATGTAGAGGCTGACAGATCATGTGTGATTCTAATTATTGATCCTTGGTATTTTAATTGCTTCTTTCTAGCTGCTAGCAGAATCTTTTCCTTGGTGCAATAGTCCTGAAATTTAGCCATGATATTCCTTGGGGTTTTAATTTTGGGGTCTCTTTCAGGAGGTGATCAGTGAATTCTTTCAATGGTGATTTTGTCTTCTGATTGTACAATCTCAGGGCAGTTTTCTTTCAGGATTTCCTGGAAGATGGTGTTTAGATACTTTTTTTCATCATGGCTTTCAGGAAGTCCAATAATCCTTAGATTTTCTCTTCTAGATCTATTTTCTAAGCCAATTGCTTTTCCTAGGAGATATTTCGTATTTTCTTCTATTTTTTCATTTTTTTTTGTTTTTGTTTTACTGATTCTTGAAGTCTCAGTGAGTCATTCATTTGCATTTGTTCAATTCTTATTTTTAAAGTGTTGTTTTCTTCAGTTATTTTTTTAGCTCCTTTTGTAACTGGCCAATTTGTTCATTGCACTGTTTTTCCACTTCACTAATTTTATTTTTCAGTGTATTGTTGTCTATTTCCACTTCACTAATTTTATTTTTCAGTGAATTATTGTCTATTTCCAATTCACCAATTTTGTTTTTCAATAAATTGGTGTCTTTTTCATATCTCTTTTGCAGGGTATTATATCAATCTTACACTGAACTCAGTTTATTTTCCCATTTATCATCCAGCTCTTTTTTGATATCCTTTATGCAATCTTCCAGAAAGGCTTTTTGAAAAGTGGACCAGGTTATATCTCCCTTTTTCTGGATTTACTTTGTCTACAGGTAACTCAGGATCTGGAGTCTTCCTTTCTTTCTCTCCATAAAAGTTGTCAATGGTAAGAGCTCTCTTCTGCTACTTACTCATTTTTTATTTTTATTTATTTATTTTTTTAAAGCTTTGGGTCTGTGCACAGAAAAGAAGTGGCAGCTAGCTGTGGTAGTCTGCCCTGGGGCAAACCTGGTAATTAACTTCTGGTGCCTGGGTCGGTTGGGCTAAGGCCTTGTGTTAGCAATGGGTTACAAACTGCCTTTTACAAAAGGCAGATCTGCCAGAGCACCTGTCTGCAATCAGGGCAGAGTGTCCCAAGTGTCTCAGAAACTATCACCAGCTGTTTTGACTTTCTGCCATGCTGAGCCCTACACAGTTTCCTGCCTCTCCGGGATGCAGGGCAAACTGCTCACTTCCACTGATTGCCCCTTCTGCCCGACTGAAACAGACCTTTATGAAGTTCTTCAAAGGTAAATTCAACAAGCAGAATTTCTTAGTCCAAATATTTCTGGGTTCGTTGACTTAATGATCAGTTCAGAGGCTTAGTCGCTCGCTCCGCCATCTTGGCTCCGCCCCTTCCCAAGAATCCTCTACATATATATATTTTTTAAAAATACAAGTAATCACTTGCTTAAGATTCTGATAAAACATTCATTTTTTATTCATAGGTTTATCTTCTTTTTAAATTAACACATAAACCAGAACATGCTAAAAGGAAAGCTGAGATTACCTAAAATGCAGTCACAAAATTATACTTTTCTAAGAAATAGATAGCTTTGTTAATTCTTCTTCTACCTTTTCATCCAAATCCTTTATCAACATTGATCAATATTCTGTCTTTGAGCCTCTTTTCTTCTTTCTGTATATTCTTTTTTTTTGGTTAACATCATTTGTTTCCCCAGTTTTCAACTATCACTTCTTTTTTGATTAGTCATATATATACCTACACACATACATACACTTACATATATGTGTGTGCATCTATAAAGGCACATACACACACACACACACACCTGTTTTGTATATCTGATTTTTGAGAACCTCCATTTTAAGGAATGTTGCTAGGGCCAGCCATGTCTTCTTTCCTCTCTGAGTTCCACTTCTGATTCTTTTCTGCACCATACCTATGAATAGATATTTTCTCTTTCACACCCCTACTAATGACTTTTTTTTTTCCCAGCATTGTCTTCATCCTTTAGAATGTACTTTCCTAAAAAGCACAAACTCTTTTTTGTTGTATTTTTATTCCTAATATTTATCATAGCACAAAGTATTTAATAAATGCTTATTGCCTTTCCTTCTTTTGCCTTGACTAATCCTACATCTATGCTGTTTGACAAATATTTTCATTTTTGTGCATCTCCCCTTGGGTAGGTATTCTTTTTCTTTCTCCAATATCTATTTCTGCTCACTGCATTTCTATTACTAGTCATTCATTCCTTCTCATGCATTCAACCTTACCCTTACCAAATTATGGTGTTTCTTTCTTCCTACTGAATCTTTTAGGTCTTCCATCCTTTCCATTTGCATTATCACCATCATAGTTAACTACAATTTTTTAAAACTCTCTTCTCCATCATTCCTATTTCTTCCAGTTTACCTTAAATACTTTGTTTATTTTCAATCATTTTTTTTATTATTATGTATGACTTTTTGTGATCCCATTTGGGGTTTTCATGGCAAAGTTAAGAGAGTGCTTTGCTATTTCTTTTTTAGGTTTAATTTATAGCTGAGGAAAATGAGGCAAATAGGGTTAAGTGACTTGCCTAGAATCACATATCTAGTAAATGTCTGAAGCTAGATTTGGACTTGGGTTTTCCTGAATATTGGTTTGGTGCTATATCTACTATGCCATTTAGCTAATTACATAAAGCTTCCAGATGAATTTTTCTCATGCTAAACCTTATCCACAAGAATACCAAAAGAAAAAAAAATATTAACTAAAGTCTCAACACACACACACACACACACATGCATATAAGAACTTACTTTAAAATTCAAGATGCTCCATAATCTGTCTTCAATTTACCTTTACACATATTTTATTATTCCTTTAAGTATATGCTACACTCAAATTAAACAGAATCTGTTAATAATTCCCTGCTTCCACATCTTTGCAGTGCTTTTCTTGGTTGGTTAAATCCCATTCATCATCCTAAGGCCTACATAAACCAGATGAACCCCAGAAATTCATCTCTAATATTCTTGGAAGTGATCTCTCTTTCTAAAAATTCTGACATGAGCCTCTCTTAGGGCCTTCCTTTATGCGTCTTTCATACTCTGCATAATGTTAGGGCTGTTTGTGAATATGTGTACATGTTAGCACATAGTAAATTCCAAGTAGCCTGAGCATTATGTTTTATTTCTTTTTATATCTTCTGAAACACATTAAGTATTTAATATATATTTGTTTAACAAACATTTATTAAGTGGCTATTGTCTGCAGAATATTATGGAATGTAATGGCTTGCATATTAAAGCTTGTAAAATTATTTACATAGTATGTTATACTTTTTGTTTTTCTGTTTTCTACACTCAAATATGGGATGTGAAATTATTCTGTGCACTTTTCACAGATAACCCAATTGCTTATCAGAGACATTAAATAATCTGTCCAAGCTACTAAGTGGATGAATTGGAGTTTAAGCCCAGGTAATCTCATTCTATTATTATTCAATCATTGGCTCTGGAATGGCCTGTGAGAACTTCCTAAGTTCAAGAATTCACATTTTGAGTTTTTTGTTTTTTATCACATCATCTGAGTTAAATTATTCTTTAGATTGTTATATTGATATCTTAAATGTGATCAAATTTTAGGTTCAGTGCGACTTTAACAATTCTCTTGTTGACTTGTTGCTTTTCCCCTTTTATCTAAGTTCTGCCAAATTGCTATTTCCCCTATTTCTAAGTTACTTATTCCCATGGATAGAATATCAAAATATACTTTATATAAGATTTGGCCTTTCATTCATTTGGAATATTTCAATGAATACAAAATTCATAAACTATTTTAATGAGTAATGACTAATAAAAAGGTATTTTATCTTACCAATAACCATGTAATTTTAGCTTGTGATAATAATAATATATATTGCATATGGATATGTGTGTCTATATTGATATATACAAACATAAATATTAAATATGCCATTTTATTTATGTGTTATTAGCACATATGTATACATATATGAGTGCTAATATATGATTGCTAATGTCAGGCTGCTTCAGTACCAATTAAGTGTTTTTAAAATCATCTATGGATGTCTCCACAACATGAATAAATGGAACAACAGATGGGACAGCTGTTATTCACAGGTGTTTAATTCTGGACTTGTAAATTAGCCAGAAAATGTCAGAGATAGGTATAGACAGAGCACAAAATGAAAAGAGATGAAGAAAGGAAGAGTGGGTGAAAATTCAGGAGAGATCAAACATTGTTTAATAATGATCTCTCAAAGGCAGAGAGCTTATCAAAAAATCAGAACCACCTATTCCTACATCAAACAGTCTGGAAAATTTATTAGTTTATTTCTCTGGTCCCTACCAACAACTCAGTTACCAAACAACTTAGATTTCCATGCATTCTCTTTTGAATGTAAATGTGTATGTGTGTGTGTATATCTTTATTTATATATATGTGGTTGTGTGTATGTATGTGTGTGTGTATATATATCTATATCTATCTATCTATCTATCTATCTATGTCTCTTTCCACTGCCATGTAACAGGCCTTACAATATCATTTTAAAATTACAGAGGAAACACTAAACAATTTATAAAATTGACTAACATTTATTGATCAATCAATTCAATCAATTATTAAATTGTTTAATGGAATTTAGTGGTATGCCTTCATTGAATAATATCTAAATTGAATAAAATCACTTATTTAAATAGGTCATCAAAACTTCCAAAATATTTTATATATACTCTTTCATTTTATCTTCCCATAGACAGACAGATCACATAGAAGTTCTTCCCAATAACCTATTCTAAAAGAATAGGGGAAATATTGAACTTTGAGATTACAAAATTATATCACAAAAATTGATCTTATTTTAAAAGAGGAAATTGATTACTGATTGTAAAAGTCATTACAAAATTGTTAATCATGTTCAGTTGGACCAAGTAAACAACCATTTATTAAGGGCCTAATGATATGCCAGGTACTACACTAAGTGCTAGATGAAAACCAACAACTTGTTGTAGTAAAGGCAGAAATTATGTTAATATAGCAGAAAAGGCAAATGTTCTTAGCATGGAGATAAATCTAACTTTATTAAGTTTAAACAAGATTTTGATACTAAAAAAAGGAAATATATAAGGGAACAGACACAGACCATCAATGATTATGAAAGAAACTTAGCTCATTTTACAAGATAAGAAGAGTTTAAAATCCAATTCAGTCAGTAAACATTTGAACTCCTTTGACAACTGAAAGTTGAGTTAAGTTCATCTCCTTGAGATTTGGGAGATTAAAAAAAAACCTAACTAGTTTCAAATATTCTTATTTGGTGACTACCATTCCAAAATGCTTTGCTATATCATGGCATAGTGGATTTTTTCTTTTTCTTGTACAAATGAGCATAAGGGAAATAGAAAAGCCTAAAACATTCCCACTAAGGCACATTCCAGCATAGAAATATTGCTTAATGGATAATAAATTTGGGGGATGATTTCCTATCAGAAAAAGAGTAATATTCTCCATATAATACTATGACTGAATAAAGAAGTGAATATTAGACCCCCTTCCATTTTGACTTCTGCTTGCCAGAGATTTCAGAACAAAAAGCTATTACAGACTCTACTAATTTACAAAATAAAAGGGCTTCATTTTATCTTTAATGAAGTGGAACTGAGAGAAGATATAACTGAATGTGTGACTTGGATTATCTTTTGGAGTTTTGACCTTTGAATGTTGCTCCTGTTGCTCTTGTTTTCTTGAATTACTCATGTGAAAGAATCATATTATTGCTGTCTCTGCTCCTATCTTTGCTCTTTTGCCTTACCCATCTGACAAGAGAGGATCCTGAATCCTGTGTTCCTGCTTCTGTTCTCTAATCTGCCAGCAATTCATATGTTTAATGTTAAAATTCTTATATAGCTTCTATTTAATTTTGATTAATATTTTTTATATTAACTGTATCTCCCTTTAGAACAACATTGAGTAGTTAATTTCTAGGTTCAGATTTGCTGATATGCTAAGATCAAGGCAATTTTTTCCCCAGAAGGCTCAACATTCCAGTGTATCTGGAGGGTGCAGATTAAGAGCCTGTCCTACAGGCTAAACACCAATTTTAAATTCATTTGACACATTTTAGAGAGGAAGTTGGTAGAGCATTGTGAATGGTACCACAACAGAAAATTGAAGATCCTACAAGTTTGCAGACAGCATAGGAAGAGAAACAAAAATTTAAAAAAATCCATACCAAGGGCATTTAAGGATCTATAAAGAGAACAAACAAATGAACAAACAATAAAAATGGTAAATATATTTTATGACAGCCCAATTCAATGTCATCCACAGTGTTACACTTAAGCATAAATGATGCAGGTGTCCTATGGGGAAGTAAAAAAGGGCACTGAAGAAAGCACATAAGGCAAAGGTTATTACATAAATAAAATTATACATGGTATCAGTCCATGCTGAGCATAAATAATAAAATTGTAAGGTCATTGAAGCATTTGTTCTCATTATCAGAATGAAGAGAGAAGGCCAAATCGTAGCAAAAATTCAATATTACCCAAAGCAAGGAAAGAGTACACTCATACCAACTGAGTCACGTGCCTAATTCCCCATTCCTAAATTTTTTTTTATGAGAAAAATCTATACATTCATTAAGGTCATAATATGTTAACAGCAAGATTTTTGCTGTCATAAATCATATTGCACCCAAAAGCATATATTTATAACCACAAGTTTGTCTCATAGATAGTATAATTTGTCATGTATATAGCTTGCTTTGTACATTTTTGCATGTTATCATCCTTGTTAGATTTCAAACTCCTTTCAGGAAAGAACTGTTTTTTGTTGTTGTTGTTGTTTTGTTTTGTTTTATTTGGTTTTATCTCTTTTTGTATCACCAGCTTTTTGTAGTGTTTGGTAGGTATTTCATAAATATTTATTGAATTGGATAAAATCAAAATGTCTCATTCAAGATTTTGTGTATTATAGGTTTTCTTATCTTGAGTCTGGTTTTAGAAATTGTGCTACATTGTTTTTAGTAAGATTATAATAGGTATAGAATAGACCTACAATTTCTTTGTTACTGTGATTTCCATGATGAATAAGCTCCTACTATCAATGCAGATTTACAATTTCTTCACAACTTTCAATTATAGAGATTTGTCTAGAAGGCTGAGAATCCTGCCCAGTTCACACAGCCAGCATATATTAAAGTCAGTACTTAAATCTACTCATTCCTGCCACTGAGACTGAATCTGTATCACATTGTCTCTTTTTACATATTATAAGAAGTGAAAATAAGGATAGATACATTGAGGCTAGAGAAGTGAAAAGATAGAATATCTGCTATATTTTATTATGGTGCTAATTTTAACTTTAATAATATGTTTAATAATACTGTAACTGGTTGGAATCTATTTTCCTCCCCATTCAAAAACTCAGCTGTCCTTTGTCTTTTTCCATTTCTATCTAAAGATTCCATTTAGTCTAATTACCTAATTCACAGTCTAATAATTAAGCAAGAGTCTTAAATTGTTGAAATTCTAGCTGCAATAATTTTTGCTTTTGCACTGAAGTCATGTTTGATAATAATAGACAGTTTGACAGGAATTAAAAATCCATAGGGAGTAGTGAAATCAACCTCTTGGCTCTTTCTTGATAATAATAGAGTATATTTTCAGGAAAATATACTTAATTTATTTTCACAGATTCTACACAATTACTCTTTTGTTTTACTTTAATTAGCTTCTCATAGGATCAGAGCTGAACCTCACAGGAATCTCTGATCCCAACTGTTACAAAGAATTAAAAAAAAAATGATAACTGTGATGTGACAACAAAGACTTTTGTTTTTCAACAAACATGCATGTCAACAATATATGAAGTAACACTAGGACTTTTTGTTATTCAATACTTTACTAAAAAGTGACTTGAGTAGGTGATCAATTTGCACATTAATAATTTTGGCATTGACAATTTTTATGTGCTGATGGACTGAATTTATTGTTGTATATAAGTTGCAAGGCATCTTCAAATATACCAAACTGCCTATCTTCAGGAAAAATCACAGGATCATTCAAATAACATACAAATGGCAAGTTAAAATTCCATATATTTTTTTTTGTATTAGGAAGCCCTCTCATTTTCGGGTCCCTGAAAACTATAAATTCTATTATATTAGAATGTTAAGGCATAATTATATTAGAATCTTAAAAACAAGCAAACAAATATGCTTCAATGGCCTGGTAATTCACTTGATTCAAACCTCATTACAATAAAACCTACCATCTATATTCAGTGTCCATTAGAAAATGGACACTTCATTAAAATAGGTTTAATATCAAATGATATGTTGTTTTATGATAAATTAAGTAGAATGTCAAAATTTGAGCTCAATGCTAAATTGTAAAAAATAAGTGATTTAAATATAAGTAAAATCTATTCAATAATAAATTTTAAAGTCATAAATTTATAATATTGTCAATAAAATTAATCCTTTTAATTTATCCTTATTAATCTATTACAGTATTATTTATATTCCTTTTTTATTTGGATTCAGCAAAATAATTTCCAAGGTCCTCTTCAACTCAAAAATTCTTATGTATTCTGTCATTTTGTGCAAATCAAAAATAAAATAGGAGCACCATTATCAATAATCTAATTTCCCAGCCTCCTCCACTACCAAATCTATTTGCCTTTCATCCTAACATTTTGACTTCTCTGAAAACTACTGAGAGGTAACACTTGGACAGCTTTAATTTGTTAATGTTCTCTATTGTGTCATCTTTCCTATTGACCTTTTCTTTGCAGGCCCACTGCTACAGGAGAATGACCCAAACTATTTTGTGAGATAGTCTATAGACAATTACAGGCTTTTAAAGGCAAAATTAAAGGCAAAATTACAGTCTAAAATTATCAACATATTGGCGTTTATTAGAATTTATTTGTTTATGACTACTTAGTGGGGAAAAATTACTTATTCCCATCTTTTATTTGAGGTGAGAAGATAAAATTCCTTCCAAATTCCTTTCATTATTCCATGGCCAGCTAATACTGGTCACTTATATAGTATTAAGAATAGATTTGGGAACCTTAGCCTTACTGTGGCAACCAAATTGATTCTCTTTCCATATGTGCTTAAATGACACTAAAGATTTCTAGATTGTGTGAGAAATAAGATAGAGTGAAACATTTTTTTCTGATCCCAAATACAAAGAATTGAAGGACAATCTAGAAGAGATGAAAAATAAAATTAAAGGAAAATATGCTGCACAGATGCCTTTTCACATATGTTTTGCTCACAAGCAAAACATGTGAATCTTGAAGATGGAGTGAATAGGAACAATTTAAATGCCATTGGATCCAAGAAGATCATGATGGGGCAAAAAAATCTTAGCACCATAATAAAATAAATAAGATGTCAGCTGTCTAGAATTTCTTAACATAGAAAATGAAAAAATGAAATTCCAATTGATAAAAAAATTCAAGATGCACAAAGAAAAAAAAAACAATAAGGGTGACAACTTCAAGACACATAGTGATTAAATTTAACAATTCAATTCATAAACAAGTTCTGCAAGTTGTCAGGAGAAAGATCTTCAAATACAAAAGAAAGGGCTGTAATAATTGTTCTATATCGACTTACAAAAGGTAAAGAGACTGGAATGATATGTGCCAAAGAGCAATGGAACTCAGGATGAAATTGTTACATATATGCAAATCTAAGTTTAACCATAGAAAGAAAAAAAATGGATGTTCAGTGATAAAGAAGACTTTAAATCATTTTTAGAAAGAAAATTACAATTGAAAACAGTACTTACTTCCCAAGCATCTCAAATAATGATTTATTTGCATATAGAGTGAATAAATGCAGCAAATGAGGACAGCAACAATAACAAAATAACAGAGACCAATAAGAGATTTCTTTCCTAATATACACAAAGATACAGAGGTGAAGTTAGAAATCTTTTTTTAAAACTTAATAATATTGTATATATTTCTGATCACATGGAAAATAGTTTTCAACATTAATCTCTATAAGATTTTAATCTGTAAATTTTTTCCACCTCTGTCTTCCCCCAACCTTTCTCAACAGAGCAAAAATCTGATAAAGGTTATTCATGTGAAATCACATTAAGCACATTTCCATTTCAGACAAGTTGTGAAAAATACTCAACAAAATGAAAAAAGCATGCAGAAGGGGGGGAATGGAGGAGATTGAAAATAGTATCCTTTGTTCTGCATTCAGATTTGATAGTTCTTTCTTTTGGTGTGATCATCTTTTTTCAAAATCCCTTGGAATTTGTCTTGGAGCATTGCATTGCTGAGAAGAGCTAAGTCTATCATGATTGATCATTGCACAATGTTGTTACAGTGTACACTTTTTTCCCTAGTTCTACTTTCTTCACTCAACATCAGTTCATGTAAGTCTTCCCATTTCTTTTAGCATAATAACATTCTGTTACATTGATATTCTACAACTTATTTAAGCATTCTGCAATTGACGGACATATATAAGTTTCCAGGTCCTTGATACTATAAAAAGGACTGCTACAAACCTTTTGGCCCATGTGTGTTCTTTTCCTTTTCTATGCTCTTTTTGAGATACAGACATAGTAGTAACACTGCTGAATCAGAGGGAATGAACAGTTTGATAGCTCTTTGAGCAGAGTTCTAATTATTCTTTAGAGTGAGGAAATAATTTCACCACTCTACCAACAATGCATTAGTGTCCCAGTTTTCCCACATTCCCTCCAACATTTATCATTATCTTTTCTTATCATCTTAGTCAATCTAAGAGGTTTGAAATAATATCTCTAAGTTTTCTTAATTTATATTTCTCTAATCAATAGTGATTTAGAACATTTTTATATGACTAGAAGTGGCTTTAATTTCTTCATCTGAAAATTGTTCATATCTATGACCATTTATAAATTTGGGAATAACTTGTATTCTCATAATTTTGAGTAAGTTTTATAAATATTTTAGAAATGAGGCTTTTATTAGAAACACTGGCTGTAAATATTTCCCCAGATTTCTGGTTCTGTTCTATTCTTGGCTGCATTGGTTGTGTTTGTTGATACCTTTTTAATTTAATCGAAGTTACCCATTTTGTATTTCATTATGTTTGCTTATTCTTCTTTGGCCATACATTTCTCCTTTTCCCACAAATCTGGGAAGTAGGTGATTCTTTGTTCTCTTAATTTTCTTATATAGTATCTCTCTTTATGTCTAAATCAAGAACTCTTTTTGACCTTATCTTGGAATGAGTTGTTATATATTGGTCAATGGCTAGTTTTTATCATACTATTTTCTAATTTTCCAAGCAATTTTTGTTTTCAAATAGTGAGTTCTTATCCCAGAACTGTTGATTTTGAGTTTATCAAACAAATAACATATCATTATCATCATTGATTACTGTCTTGTGCACTTTACCTATTCTACTGATTCACTACTCTTTCTTAACTAGTATCAAATGGTTTTGATGACTCATGCTTTATAATATAGTTTAGGTCTCATACATCTAGCCAACTTTATTATTTTTTTTGTATTTTTTCATCAATTCCCTTGATATCCTTGTACATTTGTTTTTCCAGATGAATTTTGTGAACATTTTTCTAGTTGTATCAAGTAATTTTTTGGCAATTTGATTGGTATGGCACTGAAAAAGTAGACTATATTAGATAGCATTGTAAATTTTTATCATATTATCTCAGCCTATTCATGAGCAATTGATATCTTTCCAATTGTTTAGATCTAATTTTTATTTATGTGAAAAAAGTTTTGTAATTATGTTCACATAGTCTTGGTTTATCATGGCATGTAGATTCCCAAATGTGTTATATTGTCCACAGTTATGTTAAATGGGATTTCTCCTTATATCTCTTCCTGCTGGGCTTTGGCAATAATAGATAGAAAGTCTGATGATTTATATGTGTTTACTTTGTATCCAACCACTTTGTTAAAGTTGTTAATTGTTTCAAGAAATTTTTTTATTGATTATCTAGGAATGCTATCATATAATTTGCAATGAGCAATAACTTTGTTTCCTCACTGCCTATTCTAATTCCTTCAATATATTTTTCTTATTGCTGAAACTAATATTTCTAGTACAATATTGAATAATATTGCTGATAACAGGAATCTTTTTTTCTTCCTAATATTGTTAGGAAGGCTTCTATTATCTCCTTTATATTCAGTGCTTCTTGATGAGATACTACTTATTTTAAGGAAAACTTCATTTTTCTTTGCTTGATAGTGTTGGTTCTTTTTTTTAACTAGAAATGGATGTTGCATTTTGTCAAAATCCCTTTTTGCATCTATTGAGAAAATTATATGATTTCTAGTAGTTTCATTATAGATATGGTCAAACATGCAGATGTTTTTCCTAATATTGAACTAGTCCTGCATTCCTGGTATAAATCCTATCTGGTCATAATATATTAATATGATAATAAATTACTTACTTTCTTTGGTCATAAGTTATTTAAAATATTTGCATCAATATTCATTAGGGAAATTATCTATAATTTTCTTCCTTTTTTGATTCTTTATGGTTTAAATATCCAGAAATTATCTGTATCATAGAAATAATTTTGTAGGACTCTTTCATCTAATTTGGCAAATAGTTTATATGGTATTGTAATTAATTGTTCTTTAAAGGTTTGATGGAATTCACTTTTAAATCCACGTAGCCCTGGACATTTTTTTCATAGGGAGTTCCTTGATAAATTGTTCAATTTCTTTTTTTTTTCTAAAATGAGGTTACTTAAGAATGTTTCCCTTCTCTCAATCTAGACAATTTATATTGTTATAAATTTTCATCCATTTCAACTAGATTGTCAAATGTATTGTCATACAATTATTCAAAATCATCCCTAATTAAATCAGTTCAGATCCTCATTGGTTGTGAATTCATCCTTTTCATTTTTTGATTTGGTAACTTAGTTTTTGAAGACAGAAATGTGATTCAGTTAATAGGGAACAGTAAATGAGAAAAATATGAATGGAACTTGATAAAACCCTGCATACAGGTAAATCAATGGGATTACAATTTTAGGATTACTTTAAGATAGGGAAGGAAATATATAAGGTAAGATTACTGATATCAGGGAGACAGAAAAGAGCATATAATTTTCTGCAATCAAATGAAGACTGACCTTTGTCATCTCAGAAAGAAAAAATTATTTAGGGGAGTGAAAAAGGAGAATGTGAGAAAGGTTAAAAACAACAAAGAAAAGAAGTTCTTACTTTGGAGGTATAAATAGGTTCTATTGATGAATGTTTTTATGGGGAAAGAAAGATGGCCAATACAGAGAGATGAGGACCTTATATTGGAGGCAGTGTGATGGATTTGATACTTAAAAAGTATTTTTGTTTTCCATTGGAGATGGGAAAGTTGGAATTCCCTAGAGGAAATTGGAATCTGATAGAATAGGAAAGCATGGACACAGGGAGAAACTTTGAACAAAAATTTGAAAAGGAGTAAAAGTAAATGATGTGTGAGTGGAGAAAGATGAGAAAGAAATACTTTAGACATCTATTTCATTGCATTCCCTAAAAAGAATCTTTTCTATGAAATACAGAACAATGACTGTTATGCCCTCTTGAATTCCTGCAGAGAGAAGTAACTCAATACTTTCCAAGGCCATTCATTCCAAATTTTCATAATTTTAATTATCAAGTGGATATTTTTCTTTATATACTATGAAATCTATACTTGTCACTTACCAAATTCAACTTGTTTCACATGTTCTTTCTTCTAAGACCAAGACAAAAAAAGTAATTCATTTTGAAATGATAGTCTTTAAACTACTTGAATAAATGTACTATATCCTTCATTCAGCTGACTGTGAAAACATACTCATGACATTTTTTTCAATTTATTCTTTTTGATGATTTTTTCTTTTGATCTATTCCATGACATAGTTTTAACTTTTATTTTTATTAACATTTTTTCTCCACCACTTGCTTTTCTAGGCAATCAAGAAAACAAGAAATATCTCTCTGATTTGTAGCTTTTGTTTATTTCTGAAGTGTACATGCTCACGCTGAAAATTTAACAATTGTTCTCAAGAGGCATTTGGAACAAATTCAAATATACTATTGTTATTCCCCTGCAACTAACAAGTTTTCAGTTTAAAAAAAAATTCAAGTTACTAAGAGCAGTATTCATATGAAAAGATTTTTAATCCCTTCACTTGAAGGCAGGGAAAGAGCACGTGTGCACATGTGTGCGAACACACACACACATACAAATCATCATCAACAGCAACAAAGTGCTTTTATAGCTATTTGACTTGGCTTCAAATCCTGATAAAGTTTCTTATTATCTTTGTGACACTGGGCAAGTTTCTTATCTTCTACAAGTCTCACTTTCCTTTTCTATTGTATCAGTTTTGAGTGGGTGACTTGTATGAATTATATTCTATGATGTTTCATTCTCTGATTGTTCTCTAATTAATGATCTTCCTAAATGATAGATCTCAGAACGAATGTGATAATTCAAATGTATTCTGGACAGGACAGACTATATTGCACTTATTGTTTCCCTATTATAAACAATGTTTCTCTTAACATACTCTACATTTTCATTAGCTTTTCTGGTTTTCATAATATATTGCTGACTCATGTGCTTCATCATACTTTACAAATATGTGACAACACAGCCAGTGAAATTTTCCATCTGTGTTTCCTCTAAAGGATGTTCAGATGCAATCTTTTATTATTATTAGTTTTTTTTAAATTTTTCTTTAGACTATTTACAGAAAAATCCCTTAAGAGAATTAGGACTTTGTTTCACTATTTAATTGGAAAACTTAACTTGATTAGAGAATCCTGGACAGCCCATAAAATTATTGAATCAGGAGAACCTTTCATTTCTTTTTAGAGTAAATGCAAAGAGAATGTGTGAGATGGTTGAGTTAAAAGCTCCTAGGTCTAAATCATGAAGGATAATGACTTGAGATTTCCTTTTCAAATATACAAAGTTTTATTTAAATTATTTTATTGTAATAAAATCGATATTGCTGTTCACTGAATAAAAGATAAATATTTATTTTCTTTAAGGTTTAAGAGATCTACTAAAATAAAAACAATTCTTCTCAAGAATAAGAAATAGGGAAATAAGAATAGGGATAGCTAGACAGTGAAATGGATTGAGCACCAGCCCTGAAGTCAAGAGGACCCAAGTTCAAATCCAGTTCAGACTTGTAATACTTACCAGCTGTATGACCCTGGACAAGTCATGGAATCCCAGTCACTTTGCAAAAACAAACAAACAAACAAACAAACAAAAACAAACAAAAAAACAATAAGGAAAGAAAAAAGCCAGAGAATAAAGAGAGAAGATGCATAATTTAGTTGAAAGGACATTAGGGTATATTTAGCTGCAATCCTAGAATCTAGAATTTATAACTTCCTGATTGGGTCCCCCAACTCTCTTAATTATATTTTCAAAACAAAATGTAATGCTTCCTTTTCCTTACTAAATAACATTCCTTCTCTTATTTCTATGTTTTTACAAAAGTTATAATGTCTGACTAGAAAGCTATCATTAATTTGTTTCTATCTCTTAGAAGCCCTAATTTCTCTAGGGTTATTTCTTTTTTTACTTCCTGAATCCTGAAAGAGAGTATTATCAATTCCCATTTGTTTTTATTTTTTGCTTTTTTGAGAGGCAATTGGAGTTCAGTGACTTGCCCAGAGTCACACAATTAGTAATAAGTGTTGAGTAGTAAGTGTTGAGACTAAGTTTGCATTCAGGTTCACGTGACTCCAGGCCTGATCCTCTATCAACTACACCATCTAGTGTCCCTCTCTCATTTATTCTTTAAAGTATTATGCCACCCTAAGATGACAGGAAAAGATAATAACAAATGTTGGAAGGGATGTGTGAAAAGTGGGACACTAATACATTGTTGGTAGAACTGTGAACAGATCCAACCGTTCTGGAAAGCAATTTGGAACTAAACCTTGCATACCCTTTTATCCAGCAGTGTTTCTATTGGGCCTATATCCCAAAGAGATCTTAAAGGAAGGAAAGGGACCCACATGTGCAAGAATGTTTGTGCCAGCCCTTTTTGTAGTGGCTAGAAACTGAAAACTGAATGGATGCCCATCAATTGCAGAGTGGCTGAATAAATTATGGTATATGAATGTCATGGAATATTATTGTTCTGTAAGAAACGACCAGCAGGATGATTTCAGAGAGGCCTGGAGAGACTTACATGAACTGATGCTGAGTGAAATGAGCAGAACCAGGAAATCAATATACACAGCAACAACAAGACTAAATGATGACCAATTCTGATGGACATGGCTTTCTTCAACAATGAAATTTTTCAAACCGGTTCCAATTATTCAGTGAAGAAAGCCATATATACCCAGGGAGAGGGATATGAATGTGGATCACAACAAAACACTTTCATGTTCTCTATTGATGTTTGCTTGCATTATGTTTCCCTTCTCAGATTGTTTTTTCTTATAGATCCGACTTTCTTTGCACTGCAAGATAACTGTAAAAATATGTATACACATATTCCATTTGTCAAGTATTTTAACATATTTAACATGCAGGGGAGGGCTGGGGACTAGAGGAGGGAAATTTGTAACAGAAACCTTTGTAAAGGTCAGTGTTGAAGAATTACCCATACATATATTTTACCAATAAAAAGCTTTAATAAAAATAAAAAAGTATTACACCACCATTTATTTTTGTTCTGATATTCAATATATTTTGTATCTACTTATTTGTGATGCTCCACCACTCCACCCTTAAGTAGAAGATAAAGTCTTTGAGCAAAAGGATAGTTTCATTCATGTTTTTGTATTATCCAAAATGTCTAACTCAGTGAGTAGTACATTGTGGTTATTTAATAAATTGCTTGGTAATTTGAATTAGATTATTATCATTGTTATCCTTAATGCAGTGTTTTTCTTACAACAGTACTGTACAGATGTTATCATCTCCATTTCACAGAAAATGAAACATAAGTTGTACTCATTGTAATGCTACTGATAAGAAAAGAGGTTCTTTAGAACAATTGCACTGAAACTAAGCGATGGCTCTCATATCTCCCACCAGTGATTCAATTAGCCCAGGACCTTGATCCAATTTCTTTTTGCATATTGAGAAACAGACACATTAACCTTGGACCAATGTCAGAAAGCTATGGCCAAAAAAAAAAAAAATGATGAACAATGCTAGAAATTAAGAACAAAGCTAGAAATCATGACAAGATACAGTTAGAAAAAGTCCAAGGACAACTTCCTTTATTCAGAGATAATCAAAGGGTGTCCCAGACAACTGAAATACTTTGATCTGGATTGAATTGTTTTAATGTTGTAGTTACTATTATAAATTTAATAAGAACAATTGTATAAAAGCTCAATTTCCACAGATTTACCAAAACTATTTACAATTTTAATAGCAAAAAGGAAGATAGTAGACTTTTGGGGGTGGAGCCAAGATGGTGGAGATCAGACATGCGTCTCTGTAAACTCCTCTAACTTTCCCTCAAACCAACAGCAGATGAAGCCTCTAGAACTGGTTTTGAAGTCAAAGAATCCACAAAATCTGGAGTACAACATACTTCTAGAAGAAGATACCCTGGATGAACTTCAAAACAGGTCGTTTTCAATGAGTAAGGCGGGTGATCTGCTGAACCCAGACTGCAGCACAAGGAGACTGGGGAGGGAGCTGGAGCAGGAGTTGGAGCATTGTGACTTCCACACACCTGAGAGTCTTCTGTGGGCCTCTTGGGCCAATCTTTCCTGATTGTAAGCAAGTGGTTTGGCAGATCTGCCTTTTGTGGGGAGTAGATTGTGAACCATTGAACCTTTGAAAAGCACCTGACCTAGCTGCCATTTCACAGCACCCTAAAGCAATCAATCAATCAGCGGAACTGCCCAGCACTGGAAATCAATCAATCTGTCAGCAGAACTGCCCAGCACCTGAAATCAATCAATCAGCAGAACTGTGCCAGGGCAAATTAAAACAGCTGTCCTTCCTTTGCCTTGAACAGACCTCACACCTTTATAAAGATGAATAAAAAACCAAAAAAGAACTCTCACCATATACAGCTTTTATGGAGAAAGGGAAGAACAGACCTCAAATCCTAAAGTCCCTAAAGGTAAAGCCCCAAAAGAAAAAGAAAAAGCCCCAAAGACAGACATAAGCTGGACCACATGTCACAAAGCTTTCTTTGAAGATTACATAAAGGATCTTAAAAGAGAGTTAGAAGAAATATGGGGAAATGAAATGGGATTATTGCAAAAAAAAGTGAAAAAAATGGAAAAAAGAATGCAATGAACAAAAAAAAATGTAATTGGCCAATGCAAAAAGAGCTCAAAACAGTAACTGAAGAAAATAAGACATTAAAAATTAGAATAGAACAATAGGAAGTGAATGACTCAACAAAACTTCAAGAATCAAACAAAAACAAAAAAAAATGAAAAAAGTAGAAGAAAATATGAAAAATCTCCTAGGAAAAACAACTGTCCTGGAAAATAGATCTAGTAGAGACAATCTAAGGATTATAGAGCTTCCTGAAAGCCATGATGAAAAAAGGAACAGAGACATCAACTTACAGGTAATCATAAAAGAAAACTGCCTTGATATTTTAGAATCAGAAGGTAAAATAACTATTGAAACAATCCACTGATCACCTCCTGAAAGAAACCCTAAAATTAAATCCCCAAGGAATATAGTGTCTAAATTTCAGAATTATTATGCCAAGGAAAAGATATTGCAAGGAGCCAGAAAGAAACAATTTAAATACCAAGTAGTCACAATTAGGATCACCCAGGATCTAGCAGCTTCCACCTTAAAGAATTGCAGGGTCTGGAATCTGATATTCCTGAAAAGCAAAGGAACTGGGATTACAGCCAAGAATAAGCTATCCAGCTAAAATGAGCATTATCTTTCAGGAGAGAAGATGGACATGCAATGATATATGTGAACCTATTTCTAATGAAAAGACCAGAAATGAACAAAAAAATTGATCTCCAAACACAGAACTCAAGAGAAACATAAAAAGGTAAAAAAAAAAAAAAACAACTCTTGAGAACTATATTTATGTTATGGATATAATTAGGGAATGAGGGTTGATTTTATTTTGATAATATGAGTATTATGATTATTATGATATTATGATAATAGAAAAAGAAATTAGAGGTAGAAAAGAGATAGCACAGGAAGAAGAAGAAAAATGAGGTAAAATAAGGGAAATAACATCACTTGTAGAGGCAAAGAAAACCTATTATACTTGAGGGAAAGAAGGAAGGGGAATGACCATAGTGTTAATCTTAATGTCATGAGATTTGGCTCTGAGAGAATAATAGACATATTTTGTATCACAAAGAACCTTCCCCCACCTTATAATGAAATAGGAGGGAAAGGGGGAAAAGAAAGGGAAAGACTAATAAAAGGGAAAACAGAAGAATTACAAGAAAGGTGTATAAAGGAGGTGGGACTGTAAAGGGAAAGGATTTAGGGTTAGAGTCGGGAGGCATTTAGGGTTATCAAAAGCAAAATATTAGAGAAGAGGAAAGGGGGATAGGAAAGAGAAAAGCATAACCTAGGACAAATAAAATGGCAGAAAACACAGAATTAGATTTTTTTTCTTTTTAAACATTTTTTAAAATTTTATTTGCATAACATATGTGCGGGTAATTCTTCAACAATAACCCTTACATACCTTTCTGTTACAAATTTTTCCCCCCAGCTACCCACCCCTCCCCTAGATTGCAGGATATCCACTACATGTTAATTATGTTAAAATATTGGCAAATCGAATATATGTATACATATTTCCCAACTTATCATTGTTGTGCAAGAAAAATCTTATCTACACAAAAAATATATCAGATAAAGGAAACACAATGTAAGCAAACATCAATCAAGGAGTATGAGAATGTTACGTTGTGGTCCACATTTCACATCCCTCTCTCTGGGTGTATATGGCTTTCTTCAGTTAACAGTTGGAGGTGGTTTGAAACATTTCATTGTTGAAGAGAGCCATGTCCATCAGAATTGATCGTCATATAGTACTGTTGTTGCCGTGTATAATGATCTCCTGGTTCTCCTCATTTCACTCAGCATCGGTTCATGTAAGTCTCTCCAGGCCTCTCTGAAATCATCTTGCTGGTCATTTCTTACAGAACAATAATATTCCATAATATTCATATACCATAATTTATTCAGCCATTCTCCAATTGAAGGGCATCTGTTCAATTTCCAGTTTCTAGCCACTACAAAAAGGGCTGCCACAAACATTCTTGCATATGTGGGGCCCTTTCCTTCCTTTATGATTTCTTTGGGATATAAGCCCAACAGAAATGCTGCTGGGTAAAAGGGTATGCACAGTTTGATAATTTTCTGAGCGTAGTTCCAAATTGTCCTCCAGAATGGCTGTATCCGTTCACAGCTCCACCAACAATGCATCAGTGTCCCAGCCCTCCC
>JAJPUD010013236.1:837-12878 GCA_023553655.1 Myrmecobius fasciatus | reverse complement strand
ATTTCTTTGTTGCAGAGAGCCATGGGCCTCAGAACTGATTGTCATACATCACTCTCTTCAACAATGAAATGCTTCAAACCAGTTCCAATTGTTCGGTGAAGAGAGCCATATACACCTAGAGAGAGGGATGTGAAATGTGGACCACAGCATAACATTTTCATGTTCTCTATTGAGGTTTGCTTGCATTGTATTTCCTTTATCAGATTATTCTTTCTTGTAGATATGATTTCTCCTACACAAAAAATGATGCAATAATTATACATATATTTGATTTCTTAAGTATTCTAACATAATTATCATGTAGTGGATATCCTGCCATCTGGGGGAGGGATGGGGAGTAGGGGGGGAAATTTGTAACAGAAAGCTTTGTAAGGGTTAATGTTTAGGAATTACTCATACAAATATTTTGCAAATAAAAAGTATTAATAAAAATTAAAAAAAATAATCTGTAAAAAAAAAAGAATTGATAGTCATATAGTATTGTTGTTGCCATGTATAATGATCTCCTGGTTCTGCTCGTTTCACTCAGCATCAGTTCATGCAAGTCTCTCCAGGCCTCTCTGAAATCATCCTGTTGGTCGTTTCTTACAGAGCAATAATATTCCATAACATTCATATACCATAATTTATTCAGCCACTCTCCAATTGATGGGCATCCATTCAGTTTCCAGTTTCTAGCCACTACAAAAAGGGCTGCCACAAACACTCTTGCACATGTGGGTCCCTTTCCCTCCTCTAAGATGTCTTTGGGATATAGGCCCAATAGAAACATTGCTGGGTCAAAGGGTATGCACAGTTTGATAACTTTTTGAGCATAGCTCCAAATTGCTCTCCAGAATGGTTGGATCTGTTCACAGTTCCACCAACAATGTATTAGTGTCCCAGTTTTCCCACATTCCCTCCAACATTCATCATTATCTCTTCCTGTCATTTTAGCCAATCTGACAGGTGTGTAGTGGTACCTCAGAGTGGTCCCAATTTGCATTTTTCTGATCAATAGTGATTTGGAGCAACTTTTCATATGACTAGCGATGGTTTTAATTTCATCATCTGAAAATTGTCTGTTCATATCACTTGACCACTTATCTATTGAAGAGTGGCTTGAATTCTTATATATATGAGACAATTCTCTATATATTTTAGAAATGAAGCCTTTATCAGAACCATTAAATGTAAAGATAATTTCCCAGTTTGATGCTTCCCTCCTAATCTTGTCTGCATTAGTTTTATTTGAATAGAAACTTTTTAACTTAATATAATCAAAATTATCCATCTGGTGTATAATTAGGAGTTCCAGATCTTCTTTGGACATAAATTTATTCCATCTCCACAGGTCTGAGAGGTAAATTATATTACGTTCCTCTAACTTGCTTACAAAATCACTCTTTATATCTAGATCTTGAACCCATTTAGATCTTATCTTGGTGTGTGGTGTTAGGTATGGGTCAGCCTTTTTATTTTCAAGTCCTCTATTAGCTTGTTTAATTATTCAAAACTCTCATTGCTAATGACTAGATCTATATATTTGGCCAAAATGTATTCTCTCAGTTTTCTAAATTTCTAAATATTTGGAGAAATTAAATAAAAAAAGAAAGACTACAAAAATGTGTGTAGATGAGGACCTATTTTGAGGAACTTTTCTGATGAAGAATACACTATTCATCAAAGACAGTTCATTTCTGAATATCCCAAGATGGAAATTTCCTAACCACTGGCAGGAGAAATGAAATGTCATGGTTTGTAATACATTCTTTCTGGTGGTTCCTAAGTAGCCTGTCCACAGATGCTTTTGTTAGTGGAAAATGAATCAAAATGATACTTGAAAAGTTGAAAATTATTTAGCACGTATTAATTTTCTAAGCAAGAATCAAAATAATGTAACACCTATACTCTCAATTGGTCCAAAAATATTCTTCAGTGTTATATAAAAGCTAGATATCAATAAACTAGGAAAACATCTTTTCATTCAAAGTCTCTGATAAAGGCCTCATTTCTAAACAAAATAGAGAATTGACTCAAATTTATAAGAATTCAAGCCATTCTCCAATTGATAAATGGTCAGTTCAATCTCACATGATATTATTCATAAAATTTACAAGTAATTATGAAACTTCAATGATTTATGATTATTTTTCTTGGATCCAATAAATGTTTTCTCCTTGTCTCCCTCTCTTCTTCTCCTTATCTATCTCTCCATCTTTTTTTTCCCTTTCTCTTTCTCATACACACACAGAGAATATGTGTGAGTATATATGTATGTGATGAATCAGATGAATCAGATCAGGAGCAGATATGTGGCACAGCAAATAATTTTTGGGATCTAGAGTCAGGAATATTCATTTTCCTGAGTTTAAATCAGGCATCAAAACACTTGTGACCTTGAACAAGTCACTTAACCTTTTATGGCTTATTTTCCTTATCTATAAAATGAATTAGAGAAAAATGTCAAATTAATCCTCAATCTTTGTAAAGAAATCCTCAAATGCAACAAAAGCAAAAGTATGTATGAATGGATATACATAATCATCTAACTTGAAGCCTTATGTGTCAGGTTAAAAATCACTTCCTCTAATTTAATATTATAAATGAGTTACTCTCTTGTTTGTAATGTGACCAATATTCAGACTATTTTTTTCCCTTCTCAGTGTCAGATAACTCAGAGCATATATATTGCCAGAGAAAGTAAGGATATTAGGCTAACTTAACTAGTGCCTTGAGCCAGAACTAGAAAGCTCTGTGCTTAAGAATGATAGAATCTTGGAAGTCATTTGATCACTTGATCTGATGCATACATTTATTCTATATTCCCCCAATATATGATCATCCTGCCCCTCCTTAAACAATTCCAGCAATAAGAAACTCATTATATCACAAGTAGGTATGTATTTTGGGGGTGCATTTTTTCTTCTTTAAAAATTATTATGTTGGATGTTAGCAGCATTTTAACGTGGTGTACAGGGATTCCCAGGGGATTTGTAGATAGATTTCAAGGGGGCCATGAACTTGAATGGAGAAAAAAAAAACATTCATTTTCAATTTATTTTCATTATAACTGGTTCTTTTGTAATCCTGTGAGTTTGTTCAATGCCTTTAAAATATTATTTGGCTAAGGGTTTCATATGCTTCACTAGACATCAGACTGCTAAAGGCCTCTGTCTCTTTCTCTCTCACACACATACACACAAACCTTCTGGCTTCAAGGAAAGTTGGTTTGTGAGAAATGTCTGCAACCCTCCTGTTCCCAATCAGCAGTTTAAAGGCAGAAGAGAAATTTGATGTGGTTCAGTTGGCTGGCAGGTGGGGAATGAATGTATTGAAAAAACTTTAATTACCTGAGTTGTTAGGATGAGGGTAGCAGGGAAAGAAGACCTTGTACATGGTGCATCACTTCGGAGGGTAGAATCAAGATTAATGGGAGTAAAAAAAGAATTGGAATTTTGCTCTGAGCACAAAAACGGGAAAGAATGGAAGAAATTGCTTAGCCTAGCAACTCAACTGTAATACACATGTTGCATTATGTTGTATTCTGACTCTCAATTCATGTTCATAAGAATTATGCTTCACAAAGTGGTTAAGTATATATTTTTGATGGCTATAAGTAGTTTTTATATTAAGAAAAAAAACTCTCTCCTAGAAATCTATATACTTGGCTCTTATTTTGTTTTCTATGTGCTAGCACATTGGTTTTTAATAACTCCACACACAAATGTTCTCCAAAATGCAAATTCCCATTCCTTCCAAGTCAACAACTTAAATATCCCAACCTATTCAGTTCATTTATGCTCTATCAGAGTTTGGGACTCTGCTGTGAAAATTCAGGCTATGGATTTTTACCACCATGTTATCCTGAATCAGGTCTACCTATCATTTCTGCTTATCTGCACATCATGACACCTGAACTCTAGTAATTAACTTATGATATATAGGTTTTTACCTTATCTTGTCTGTAATAAATCTTTATAGTTCTTATCTGTTATTTTTACACCATGCTTCCCAGTGCTCATCTCTCAGTTTTCCAGATCTTTCTATGTTGTCTTCCTCTTATTAATGTAGTAAAGCTGAGGATAGTGATAGTCTTATTCAATTATATCTGTACCTCTTGCCCTTACCATAATCCCTGACAACATATAGTAAACTCTTAATAAATTCATGCCCTAACCCAATTTGTAATCTATCTATCTAAGTATCTATTTTTCTATCCATTTATCTATCATCTGTTATAGAAGCAATTGAATTCAATGACAATTTATTAAGTTTCATATATTAAGGGTGACAATGTTTTGAAATGATTTGAAGTCCTTCATCACCCAAGCACCTCCTCTTATCTAATTCCAGTTTAACAATATAGTTCTTTAAAATACCAATTAGAACAAATTAGCTTGACTCTGTGGCATATAGTGTCATCTCATTAATTATTATATTAGCCAAATGTGATTTGGTTTCAGACTAATAATAGGGGTCAAAATTGTAAATCATTGTGAAAAAGTTAAAAAAAAACTTTAATATGTACACAAAAGATTATGATTAATTATATTTTACCCTTAAAAACAGGTGATAATAAATACATGTAAAATTGGTCAAAAAGGGTACATTTTGGCATAAGCCATGTATAACCTTTAAAATGTTCATTTTTCAATTGATTACTTCATCTTCTATGATTCCTTGGCTCTTTCACTTCAATTCAATAAACAAGGTTTAGGTGCTTGCTGTTATGGTAGTGAGAAAACAAAGATAAAAAAGACATCAGTCATGCCCTCAAAAAGTTTGGAATCTAGTTAGGTAGTGATATCTATCATATGCGTGCAAATTATTAAGCTTGCAGGAAAACATTTATAGTAGCATTATTTGTGGTAGTAAAGAACTGAAATCAAAATGAAGGTCCATCATTGGCGAATGGCCAAAGAAGAGATGATTCATAATTTTAATGGAATGTTACTATGCTGTAAAAAATAATAAACACAATTGTTATGAAAAGGAATGAAAAATACATAAATTGATGCAAAATGAAATAAGTAAAGTCAGAGACAATTTTTTTGAAATTTTCACAATGTAAACAGAATCAATAACAACCATAAAACAAAACAAAACAGAAAGTTGTAAAATTATAAAGAATAAGCTGGTCTCTAAAGAATAGAAGTGAAAAACCTCTTCCCACTGCTCTTTTGTAGAGGCAGGTGTTTATTTATTTGACAATTCATAAAATAGCATTTTTTAATACACAGGTCCATTTGTTGATTTTTTCTCCTAAAAAAGTTCTTTGTTATAAAGAACCATAATCTATATGAATAAATAGGAATTAAGGCAGGTGAAACCTTAAGTTATATATTAAAAAAAAAGATTAGTAATAGAAATTCCTGGAGAGGTCAAATTAAAATCTTTCCAATTTATGGGCAGTCAGGTGGTACAATGGATAGAATGTTGGCCCTCAAGTCAGGAAAAGCTGAGATCAAATCTGGCCTCAGACGCTTACTAGCTGTCTGACCCTAGGCAAGTCACTTAACCCTGATTGCCTCAAAAAACTTACTTTTAGTAAACATATATCATGTACAAAAAATTTTGTTAGATTTAAGAGATATAAATATTTGGGGATGAGAGATTTTAGGTCAGCAAAAATTCTGGAGTGGAATATTTAGATTTGAGATTCATCTTTGGAGAGATGGTAATTAAATCATTATGAGCTATTGAGATCATTGACTTGGAACCCTGAGAGAAACCTGGAACTAATTGAAATCATTGAAATTAGGGCTACCTAAACTTTTTCCACTCTTGACTCCTTTTTCACAGAGTATTTTTATGTGACCCTGGGAATATAGAGATATAAAATAGGTATTCAAATCAAACATTTAATGATAAAAAATCATAATTTTGTGGCCCCCACATTAAATTATAAGATCTTATATAGGATTTCAAACCACAGTTTAACAAGCTGGGATCATGATTAGGATGTAACAAAGATGATTGAAAAGAAACAGGTGATAAGTTGAAGAAGAACTAAAAGACACTGGTGTCCTAAAAAACCTAGACAGAAGAGATGAGTAAGGAGGAGAGAATTATAAACAGTGTCGACAGCTGCAGAGACAACAAGAAAAATGATGAATGAGAAAAAGCCATTTTATTGTGAAAATATTTGATATGACATAAAATAAATAATTAGTATCATACATATTGCTTTTTGAATTTTGAGGGAAGGAGGTGAAATAAGAAAAGGAATTTAGAATTTAAAAGTACAACATAAAATGGCATTTGAGAAAAAAGATGACTTTTGATTGTAAACAGCTATGATTGGGAAGATGATGGTACCCTCAAGAAATAGAGAAGATTTCAGAAGAAGCCTGAGAAATTCACTTTCTTATTTAACATTTAAAAACATCACTTCTGAGCAGTTCTGAACTCCACATACTACCAAAATAAAAAGACTCCCTGGTTCTAGATTGTACTTTCTAGCTTTGGTTTTCTCAGGCAAGAAAGAACATTTGACAGTGGCCTAAAATCAGTTTATTAATAAATTTCAAAAACCATGTATTTTCTTAAGGATTTTTTTTGGAGGGGAGAAAAAAATAAGTTCAATAGCATTTAGCACCACATCTGACAAATAGGGAAATTTAGGTGTGGGAGAAAACAGGAAACCATAGTTGAAAATGGCCTTAACAAAAGAAACTATCTTTCTCCAAGTTGGAGGATAGTTAAAGGTCATTTATGAAAATAAATTCTCCAGGCCTTTGAACTAGTATTCCTTTATACTTTGACTATGAAGATAAATTGGTTCTAGGGAAAGGGCCAAATTGGACTCCATTGTGGTGTAATGTTCAGTAAGCTTGGAGTAATTTGGGTACAATTTCTTGGTATGCCTGAATTTTCCCCCAGTGTTCTGTGACTCTCTGGGTGATGTCCAAAAAATCATGCAGCATTATAAATTGCCTGATATCTGAGACCCAGATTAAACTGAAGACTGTGTAGCAATTTCTCTATGTCTTTTTTAAAAGGAGTGATTTTATTTCTAAAGATTTCTCCCTTAACAAAATAAGTCAACTTTAACTTTTTTTTTCCCTTAGAAGTATTTTTTCAATTACCTCCAACGATAGTTTTCACCATTTCCTCTAAAGATAGTTTTCAACATTTCTTCTCTCCTTCTTCATCTTGTCTCTTTTGTTTGATGTCTCTTAATGATATATTTTGTTCTGGTTACAACCAGTACCTAGTGAAAGGGACTTTCCAAATACCTTGTTTCAAAATGAAAATGGAGAATTGTCCCTTAACCATCTTTTTTCCCATAGTAATAATCTTTAGATTTTAATATTATAAAATCATTAAGATGAAAAATTGTGTAGAATGAACCTTTCTTTCTCTCATCCCTCAATCCATTTTTCCATATTATAATTACTTCCTATTTTGTAACAATAATCAGCACTTCATTATATGGCATAATGCAGATGTAAGGAGGAAAATAAAGGGCACTAATTACTTTGTTATTGACTTGTAACTGGATGTCTTTTTTTTTTTTTTTTTGCTGAGACAATTGAGGTTAAGTGACTTGTTTGTCCAAGGTCACACAGATAGGAACTACTAAGTGTCTGAGGCCAGATTTAAACTCAGGTCCCTCTGAATTCAGGACTGGTAATCTATCCACTACACCCCCCAGCTGCCCCTGTAACTCATTGTCTAAAAGAGATAAATTCTCTTTTAATTTTTCCCCCTTTGGTAAAGGCCTGTTAAAATAATAGCTTTTTATTTTCAAAATATATGCTAAAATAGTTTTCAATATTCACCCTTGAAAAATCTTGTGTTTCAAATTTTTCTTCCTTCCTCCCCTAGATAGCAAGTAATCCAATATATATTAAACATGTGAAATTATATTTTACACATGTCCATGTTTATCATGATGAAAAAGAAAAATCAGATCAAAAAATAAAGAAAAATAAGAAAGAAAACAAAAAGCAAAAAGATGAAAATTTTATGTTGTGATCAACAATCAGTTCCCACACTGCTCTTTTTTTGGGTGGATGCAGGTGGCTTTCTCCATCACAAGTCTATTAGAATTGGTCTGGATTACCTCCTTGCTGAAAAGAGTCATGTCCATCAGACTTGGTCATCACATATTGTTGCTGCTGTGTACAATATTCTCTTGGTGCTACCTATTTCACTTAGTTTTAGTTCATGTAAGACTCTTCAGGACTTTCTGAAATCATCCTGCTGAACGTTTCTTATAGAACAATAATATTCCATGACATTCATATACCATAATTTATTCAGCCACTCTCCAATTGATGGGCATCCATTCAGTTTCCAGTTTGTAGCCACTACAAAAAAGGCTGCCACAAACATTCTTGCACACGTGGATCACTTTCCCTCCTTTAGGATCTCTTTGGGATATAGGCCCAGTAGAAACACTGCTAGATCAAAGGGTATACACAGTTTGATAGCTTTTTGAGCATAGTTCCAAAGTGTTCTGCAGAATGGCTGGATCCATTCACAATTCCACTAACAATGTATCAATGTCCCAGTTTTCCCACACCCCCTCCAACATTCATCATTAGCTTTTCCTGTCATCTTAGCCAAACTGACCTCTCATTCTCTTTTGTTGCACTACAACTCCCTTTTCTATCCATAATTTATTTTTACATAATCACAATAAAGCCAAATTTTACTTATATCCTCTAAATATTCCCCTAACAAATATACAATTCTCAAGATTTGAACATGTCATCTTCCTATGTAGGCATGTAAACATTTTAACCTTTATAAATCCTAGTCTTTTTTTCCCCTCTTTTTATTCTTTCCTTGAATTCTGCATTTGAAGATCAAATTTTCTGTTCAGTTCTAGTCTTTTCATCAAAAATATATGAAAATCTCCTATTTCATTGAATCTCTTATCTTTTTGTCTGAAAGATACTGCTTAATTTTGTAAGATAGTTGATTCTTGGCTGCAGTCCAATTTCTTTTGCTCTCCAAAATATCATATTCCAGGCCCTTCAACTATTTAAAGTGAAATCTACCAGGTCCTGGGTAGTGCTGATTGTGGCTTCTAGGTATTTTATTTTTTTCTTTCTTACTGCTTTCAGTATTTTCTCCTTGATCTAATAATTCTGACACTTAGCTGCAATATTACTTGGAGTTTTCATTTTCGACTCTCTTTCAAAAGGTGATCAATGGATTCTTTCAATAGATATTTTACCATCTGGTTCTAAAATATCAGGGTAGTTTTCCTTGATGATCTCTTAATACATGTTGTCTAATATCTCTTTTTCATTGTAGTTCTCAAAGAGTCCAATTATTCTTAGATTGTCACTCCTGGATCTATTTTCTAGGTCAGTTGTTTTTTTTCCAGTAAGGTATTTTATATTTTCTTCTATATTTTCATCTTTTTGATTTTGTTTGACTAATTCTTGATTTCTCATTGAATCGTTTGTTTCCATTTGTTAAATTCTAATTTTTAGTGAATTATTTTCTTCAGTTAGCTTTTTATCTTCTTTTGCTCTTGACCAATATATTTTTAAATAAGTTGTTTTGTTCATTGGATTTTTTTTTCACTTCAGAAATTCTGATTTTCAAGGAGTTGATTTGGTTTTCCATTTTCCCAAAAGTATTCTTTAAAAAGTGATTTTCTTCAGATAATTTCTGTTTCCTTTTCCAGAGCTTTCATTTTCTTTCCCCGTTTTTCTTCTAACTCTCTTTTAATCTACTTTTGGTATTCTTTCAAGAGATTCTTGTCACATAGTGACTGATTTGTATCACTGTGATGCTTCATCTGGAGATAGTTTTCCTTTAGTGTCCTCAGGATTTGAGTTCTGTTCTTTATATCCATAAAAACTATCTATCATTGTACCTATATTTGCTTTTTTTTTTTTTTTACTAATTTTTAAAGATTGAGGTCTGCTCAGGGCAAAAGGGAGATTGTCCCAAACAACAGCAGGTTAACCCTACTCTGAATTGGCATGGTCAAGTCCTATTTCTTATGCTGGGGTTCAGGGGCTCACTATTTGCCTTCTATAGTTACATTGCTAGTTATGGTTGC
Source organism: Myrmecobius fasciatus (assembly GCA_023553655.1). Lineage (NCBI taxonomy): Eukaryota > Metazoa > Chordata > Mammalia > Dasyuromorphia > Myrmecobiidae > Myrmecobius > Myrmecobius fasciatus. The sequence continues at coordinate 2,866 of JAJPUD010013236.1, read as the reverse complement.
ACATAACTAATGTGCTGATCCTCTGGCTTTTGAACCAGGACAGAGTAGCAAATGCTTTTATATTTTGGCCACAAGCCTCCATTAGATTTTCCCAGCAAGTACAAGCCTCTCCATCCTAGATTTCCCTGAATTGCACTGCAATTGTGCTGTACCTGCATTGGCCTGAAACCACATTCACTGCCCCCCACCTCCCGGACTGTTAAGACAGGCCTTTTCTGAGGTTCTTCAAAAATATCTTCTGCTGGAAGTTGGTTTCACTCCAAAACAACCTAGGGTGTTCAAAATTATGTAACCCAATGGCATCAAATGATGTATTTAATCAGTTAATTGGATAAAGGCATAAACCACTTAATATATGGATGGTAAAAATTGAAATTAGAGCTAAGACACTGGATGATACAAAACAGAAACCATATTAAAAAGTTGAAATTCAGTAATGATAAAAGTCTTACACAAGCAATTTTGAATGAATAAAATGGGACAAATTATCATACATAAAAGAAGCACCTATTATTTTTCTACCTTCTTCTTTCAGTGCATTCCTCTTTCTCTCTACTTCATCATTTCTGAGGTCCTCTAAATATAATTGTGTCACAGTTGTGCTCTCTGTCTTTTTCTACTTCTATCTGCCATGACAAAGTTTTTAAAACTTATGTGTGTCATCTTTCCCTGTAAGTATTAAAACAATTTAAACCTGTTGAGTCCCTTATGATTTATTTTTCCTGTTTACCTTTTTATTTTTTTCTTATTTCTTGAATTTGAAAGTCAGATTTTGTATTTATCTTTCATCTTCTCATCAGGAATATTCAAAAGTCCTATATTTCATTAAATATTCATTCCCTCTCCCCAAAAATGATTAAATTCAGTTTTTTCTGGGGAGATTATTCTTGGCTGTAATCTTTTTTGCCTTCCAGAATATTATATTCTAAACATTTCACTTTTTTAATGAGGTAGATCCTAAATCTTTGTTGATCCTGAATGCAGAATGTTAATGGTTCCTTTCTGGCTGCCTATTGTGTTTTTCTTTGAATGGAGAGCTTGGAAATTTAACCATAATATTCCTGGCAGTAACCATTTTGGTATGTCTTTTAGAAGGTGATTGGGAGATTCTTTTTATATTTATTCTACTCTCTGGTATTATAGGAACCATTTCATTCTCTCCCCCCCTTTTTAAAAATATTATACATAAGCTCTTTCTTTGATTAAACATTTTAATAAGTTCAAAAAATATTAACTTATCCTTTTTCAATCCACTTTGCAGGTTATTTGTTTAACTGATGATTTATTTCACATTTTATTCATTTTTTCCATTCTTTTTATTTTTATGTCCATGAAGTCATTAGCTTTCAGTTGCCCTATTTTGCTTTTTAAGGACTTATTTTCATCAGTGAACTTTTGAACTTTTTTTTTCTAGTTGGTAATTTTATTTTCTCATGAGCTTTTTGTTTAAAGTAGAGTTTGTACCTTTTTTTAACCATTTAACCATTTCCCCCTATTTTAAGTTTTAAAATATTTTGTTAAGAATTTCCTCCTTTGGGGGCGGAGCCAAGATGGCGAAATGCAGACAGCTTTCTCTGTGAATTCCTGGGACCTTCCCTCAGACCCAAACAAAGTGAGCCTTCGAACTGGTTTTGGAGTGAGGGCTCTGCCAAAAATTTGGACTACAGTGCACTTCTATCAAAAAGCTACCTTGAAAGAACTCCAGAGAAGGTTAGCCTCAGGGGAAATCAGCCTCTGGTAGCGATCAGACTGCAGCCAGGGTCAGGGCTGCGATAGAGGGGCGGATTTTTAGGCACCCAGGAAGCCCCTGGGAGACTCCTGAGCCACTTTGCTCTGCTTGCGGGCAGGAAGTTTGGCAGATCTGCCTTTGGTAAAGGGTGGATCAAGAACAGCTGAAGATGTGGTCCTAGTGCAAATCTAGCCCAACCAGCCTCAGACTGGAAGTCAACTCAGCAAACTGCCCCAGGGCAAATACAAATTGTTGCAGTATTTTTTGCTGGTGACCGATATTCCAACTTTAAATCATGAG
>JAJPUD010013235.1:35132-45258 GCA_023553655.1 Myrmecobius fasciatus | reverse complement strand
ATTTTTTTTCATTAATTCTCTTGAAACTCTTGACCTTTTGTTCTTCCTAATGAATTTTGCTACAATTTTTTTTCTAGATGTGTAAGATAATTTCTTGGGAGTTTGATTGGTATGGCACTAAGTAAGTAAATTAGTTTGGGTAGTATTGTCATTTTTATTATATTCGCTCAGCCTACCCAGGAGCAGTTAATGGTTTTCCAATTGACTAGATCTAATTTTATTTGTGTGGAAAGTATTTTGTAGTTTAATTCATATAGTTCCTGACTTTCCCTTGGCAGATAGATTCCCAAATATTTTATACTATCAACAGTTATTTTGAATGGAATTTCTTTTTGTATCTCTGCTGCTGAACTTTATTGGTAACATATAAAAATGTTGAAGATTTATGTGGATTTATTTTGTATCCTGCAACTTAGCCAAAGCTGTGAATTGTTTCTAGTAATTTTTTAGTCGAGTTTCTGGGGTTCTCTAAGTATACCATCATGTCATCTGCAAAGAGTGATAATTTGTTTTCCTCATTACCTACTCTAATTCCTTTTATCTCTTTTTCTTCTCTTATTGCTAAAGCTAACACTTCTAATACAATATTAAATAGTAACGGTGACAGTGGGCAGCCTTGTTTCACTCCTGATCTTTTTGGGAATGGTTCTAGTTTGACTCCATTACATATGATGCTTGCTGATGGTTTTAAGTAGATACTACTAATCATTTTAAGGAAAAGCCCATTTATTCCTATACTCTCCAGTGTTTTTAATAGGAATGGGTGTTGGATTTTATCAAAGACTTTTTCTGCATGTATTGAGAGAATCATATGGTTTTTGTTCATTTGGTTATTAACATAATTGATTATGCTAATAGTTTTCCTAATATTGAACCAGCCCTGCAATCCTGGTATAAATCCTACTTGGTCATGGTGTATTATCTTGGGGATAACTTTCTGTAATCTCGTTGCTAGAATCTTCTTTAAAGTTTTTGCATCAATATTCATTAGGGAAATGGGTCTATAGTTTTCTTTCTCAGAATTCTCCGTACCTGGTTTAGCTATCAGCACCATATCTGTGTCATGGAAGGAATTTGATAGTACACCTTCTTTCCTTATTTTTTCAAATAATTTATATAGTATTAGGATTAATTGTTCTTTAAATATTTGGTAGAATTCACATGTAAATCCATCTGGCCCTGGAGATTTTTTCTTAGGGAGTTGATTAATAGCTTGTTCTATTTCTTTTTCCAAAATGAGGCTATTTAAATAATTTATTTCCTCTTCTGTTAACTTGGGCAATCTATATTTTTGTAGATATTCCTCCATTTCATTTACATTATCAAATTTATTGGCATAAAGTTGGGCAAAGAAACTCCTAATTATTACTCTAATTTCCTCTTCATTGGAGGAAAGTTCTCCCTTATCATTTTTGAGACTAACAATTTGATTTTCCTCTTTCCTTTTTCTAATCAAATTAACTAAAGGCTTATCTATTTTGTTGGGGTTTTTTTTTCATACAACCAACTCTTAGTTTTATTTATTAATTCAATAGTTTTCTAATTTTCAATTTTATTAATCTCCCATTTTATTTTCAGAATTTCCAATTTGGTATTTAATTGAGGGTTTTTAATTTGGTCTTTTTCTAGCTTTTTAAATTGTAAGCCCAGTTCACTGATCTTCTCTTTCTCTGTTTTATCCAAGTAAGCACCCAGAGATATAAAATTACCCCTTATAATCGCTTTGGCCGTGTCCCACAAATTTTGGTATGTTGTCTCATTATTGTCATTCTCCTGGGTGAAATTATCGATTGTGTCTATAATTTGCTCTTTCACCCATTCATTCTTCAGGATTAGATTATTTAATTTCCAATTAACTTGTGGTCTGTTTTCTCCTGGCCTTATATTACATGTGAGTTTTATAGCATCATGATCTGAAAAGGATGCATTTACTATTTCTGCTTTTCTGCATTTGATTTTGAGGTTTTTATACCCTAACAGGTGATCAATTTTCATTTAAGTTCCATGAACCCTGAGAGAAAAGTATACTCCCTTCTATCCCATTCAATTTCCTCCAGAGATCTATCATACCTAACTTTTCTAGCCTCTTGTTTACCTCCCTAACTTCTTTCTTATTTATGTTGTGGTTTGATTTATCTAATTCTCAGAGAGCAAGTAAAACTAGTATAGTTTTACTGTCTATTTCTCCTTGCATCTCTGTTAGTTCTTCCTCTAGGAATTTGGATGCTATACCACTTGGTGCATATGTGTTTAGTATTGATACCGCTTCATTGTGTATGGTTCCCTTTAGTAAAATATAGTTTCCTTCCTTATCTCTTATAATTAGATCTATTTTTGCTTTTACTTGATCTGAGATAAGGATTGCTACCCCTGCCTTTCTTTGTTCACCTGAAGCATAGAAGATTCTGCTCCATCCCTTTACCTTCACTCTGTATGTATCTCTATGTTTTAGATGTGTTTCTTGTAAACAACATATTGTAGGATTCTGACTTTTAATCCAGTCTGCTACCCGCTTCCGTTTTATGGGAGAGTTCATCCCATTCACATTCACAGTTAAAATAACTATATCTGTATTCCCTGCCATCTTATTTACCCAGAGTTATGATTTTCTCTTCCCTTTCCCCTTCCCCAGTGCTTTATTTTTGATGACCACCTCCCTCCAACAGTCCTCCCCCCTTTAGAACCTCTCCCTCCTCTGTACACCTTTCCCCTAATCCTTCTATTAAACTATCCCTTTCCTTTCCTCCTTTCCCTCCCACCTTCCCACAAGGAGGGTCAGGCTTTTCTCTGAAGCCAAACGTGTCTGATATACTCTCTTAGAGTCTAATCTAATGAAAGTAAGGTTTACACAATACTCATCACACTCCGTTCTTTCCCTCAATTATATTAGATCTTGTATGTCTCTTTATGAGATTATGCCTTATTTTACCTCCTTTGTTTTACTTTATTTTGCCTCCTTTTCCCCTTTTTTTCAGTATGGTATCCCTTCCACCTCTAATTTCTTTTACATTATTGTCAAAGAAAAATCGAATTATACCCCCATTCTTTAAGGATACCTGTAGTAGAAATATAGTTCTCAAGAGTTCTTTCCTTTTTACCTTTTTATGTTTCTCTTGAGTTCTGTATTTGGAGGTCAAATTTTTTGTTCAGATCTGGTCTTTTCATTAGAAATAGGTGAAATTCTCCTGTATCATTGAATGACCATCTTCTTCCCTGGAAGATGATGCTCATTCTAGCTGGATAACATATTCTTGGCTGTAATCCAAGTTCTTTTGCCTTTCAGAATATCTGATTCCAGGCCCTTCGATCCTTTCATGTGAAAGCTAACAGATCTTGTGTAATTCTAATTACAGTTTCTTGGTATTTTAACTGTTTCTTTCTAGCTGCTTGTGATATCCTTTCCTTGGTGTGATAGTCCTGAAATTTGGCTATGATATTTCTTGGGGTTTTAATTTTGGGGTCTCTTTCAGGAGGTGATCAGTGAATTCTTTCAATTCCAAATTTGCCTTCTGATTCTAAAACATCGGGGCAATTCTCTTTCATGATTTCCTGGAAGATAGCATCAAAGTTCTTTTTTTCATTGTGGCTTTCAGGGAGTCCAATAATCCTTAGATTGTCTCTCCTGGATCTGTTTTCCAAATCAGTTGTTTTTCCTAGGAGATATTTCATATTTTCTTCTATTTTTCATTTTTTTTTGTTTTTGTTTGACTGATTCTTGAAGTCTTATTGAGTCATTTACTTCTATTTGTTCAATTTTAATTTTTAAATTATTATTTTCTTCAGTTATCTTTTTAGCTCCTTTTGTAACTGGCCAATTGAATTTTTTGGTTTAATGCATTCTTTTTCCATTTTGCCAATTTTATTTTTCAGTGAATTGTTGTCTTTTTCCAATTCACCATTTTTATTTTCCAGTGAATTGATGATTTTTTCCAATTCACCATTTTTATTTTCCAGTGAATTGGTGATTTTTTCCAATTCACAAATTTTGTTTTTCAGTGAATTGTTGTCTTTTTCCAATTCACCAATTTTGTTTTTCTGTGAATTGTTGTCTATTTCCAATTCACCAGTCTTGTTTTCCAGTTTTTGACATCTCTTTTGCACTCATCTCAATTATTTCCACATTCTTCTTCTAGCTCTCTTTTGAGATTCTTTATGCAATCTTCCACGTAAGCCTTCTGAAAAGGAGACCAGCTCATGTCCGCCTTTGTGGCTTCATCTGGGATTGTTTTCAGAATCTCAGGATCTAGGGACTGCCCTGCTTTCTCTCTGTAGAAGCTGTGTATGGTGCGAGCTCTCTTCTGCTTCTTGCTCATGTTTTTGAGCTGAGGTCTGAATCACCAGCAGTGATTTCTGCAGCCATTTCACTTTGCCCTGGGGCAGTTTGCCGAGTTGACTTCCAGTGGGGGGAGTGGGGGTGGTGCTGGTTGAGCTAGATCGGCACTAGGACCATGCTTTCAGCTGCTCTCAATCCACCCTTTACCAAAGGTAGATCTGCCAAAGCACCTGCCCACAAGCAGAGCAAAGTGGCCCAAGCGTCTCCCAGGGACTTCCTGGGTGCCTAAAATCTGCTGCTCTGTCCCAGCCCCGACTTCCACCCCGGGCGCGCTAGTGTCTGATAGCAGCCAGCTGCCGATTCCCTCCGCATCTGAAACTGACCTTTCAAAGTAGATTTTTGATAGAAGTGCGTTATACTCCAAGTGTTTGATGGAGCCCTCACTCCAGAACCAATTCTGAGGTTCAATTTGTTTGGGTCTGAGGGAAGGTCTTAGGAGCTCACAGAGAATGATGCCTGTAATTTGCCATCTTGGCTCTGCCCCCCAAAATTGTTATTTTTAATGCATTTCCACTAAATGTGTTAGTTACTTCCTAATAATTTTTTTTCTGTGGAAGTTTCCTTTGTAACAGGAAAATAAGACTAGACAAGAAAATAAGCCTATTTGACAGTATTTGCCACATTCTAAACCTATAGTCACCCCCCCTCCTGCCAAGAAGAGAGCAATGCTTTTTATCTTTTTTAATGTCTACCAAGATTGGTCATTGAAATTAGCCTAAATAATCATGTGGTTGGTACTTTGTGGCTTGCTTTTTTTGTTTGTTTGTTTTTGTTTTTGTTTTTGAAATGTAAATCTTCCCCCTTCCCCATTTATTGGTCCTCTTCTAATCTTTTTTTTTTAATTAAAAGCTTTTTATTTTGAAAACCTATGCACAGATAATTTTTCAACATTGACCATTGTATAGCCTGGTGTTTCAGATTTTCCCCTCCTTCTCCCGCTCCCTTCCCTAGATGTCAAGCAATCCAATATATGTTATACCTGTTAGAATATGTGTTAAATCCAATATATGTAAATATATTTATACAATTCTCTTGCTGCACAAGAAAAATCAGATCAAAAAGGAAAGTAAATGAGTAAGAAAACAAAATGCAAATGAACAACAACAAAAATTGTCAGAATGTTATGTTGTGATCCACATTCAGGTCCCACAGTCCTCTCTCTGGGTGTAGATACTCTCTTCATCATAAGATCATTGGAACATCAATCATCTCATTGTTGGAAAGTCATGTTCATAAGAATTGATCATCATATAATACGGATGTTGCCATGTACAATGATCTCTTGATTCTAATCATTTCACTTAGCATCAGTTCATGCAAGTCTCTCCAGGCCTCTCTGAAATTATCCTGCTGATCATTTCTTATAGAACCATAATGTTCCATAACGTTCATATACCATAACTTATTCAGCAGTTCTCCAACTGATGGACATCCCCTCAGTTTCCAGTTTCTTGCCACTGTGAAATACGGTTTGCTTTTTAATGTGGCTTTTGGTTATAGTATTGTGATCATATATTTTGGTCCCTTCTTTCAATTTACTTTATTCTTTATCATTTTCTACATGTATTCCCTTATTTTCCTGTTCATTGTTTTTTACCTGGTAAATAATATTCTGTTACATTCATATACCCTAAATTGTCTGGATGCTTCGCGGTTAATGATATTGTCTGGCGTATACTTCATTAACTTACTGACTTAATTTGTTTTTATGCTCAAACCTTCAAATGTGTCCCTTTGATATCCTGCCTCTGCTTATGAAGTTTTCAGCCAAAACAACTTACTTGTGCTGTAGCATCCAGTTCACAGGTATTGCATATATGTATGTGTACATATATTCATATACATGCACACATATATTGCACTCAAATATCTGTCTAAATCTATCTATATATCTACATAGATATATGTGTATATCTATATATCTATGTCTATATCAACATATCTATATCTATCTATAGCTTTAGCCATCTATCTATGGAGAGAGAGAGAAAGAGGGAAAGGGGGGGGACAGAGGGACAGAAATACAGAAAGAGTGATCTGCAAACTTTATGGTAGCATTATTATATGGAAGATTTCATTCTTGACCTCTATTACTGGGATCATAAGGTCAAGTGGCCCTTAATGTCCATTAATGCTTGAGCCCTGAGGCAAAGCTAGGAGCAAAGAAGGCAACCCAGAGCAGCAAATTGGTAGATGAGAGGAAGAAATCTTAATTAATGAAGAAGAAAATAGGCTGCTTTGGTAGGTAATAAGCTCTCCATCAATGAAAGTCATTGATCAGAGGCTAGTTAGTCACTCAGCAATCATGAGGCTGATATGATAAGAGACTGCCTGCTATAAAGTAGGTGCTTAATAAATACCTGTTGATAAAAATAAGTTGACTGCTCCTATTATTACAGTTGTTTTAATGCAAAAAGAAGGCACATGTGAAAGAAGGGGCATTCCCTAAATTCTGGGGCCACAGAGAGATCCTGTCATGTGCCTGGAAATGAATTACTAACATGATCTAATGGCATGTCGTTGGGATATAGTAGTGGGTCTCTCCCCCAGTGACCAGCATAGATGGGGTCTCTGTTTATTGAATCTGTCTCTGAAATCTGCTATGTGATTCTTTCTTTCTCTTATCCCTCAATCTTTCATCCCTACTGTCTAATTATTTGTTGCATGCTAAGAATGAGGAATATGATTAGGCATCTTCTGTTTCAAGGCAAGGAAAGTACCTTTTGGTGGAGAGCAGGTGTGGCAAATGGTGAGCACCCAGCAGTGTTAATGTCCCAGCAATATCGACCTCCAAGGATCTGACTTGAAACTTTATGCCTCTGGGCTAAGAGAGGGAAAGAATTGTATTTTGATTGTTGTTCCTCTCTGATTTGAAAAGAGTAAATACAATCTGATGTTTTCATATAATTAAAAACATAAATATTGATATGCACGTTGGACCTCCCTGGCTTACATTTTATCATACAAAAGAAATCTAAGTGGGCATGTTTCAGCCATGCTCTTTGCTTTGAGGTACTATGGGTAGCCAATGATTGTTAGCCTTTCACCAGGTGTTGGGATGTTTCATGATATCATCTGGCCAATATTCTGTATGCTCTTTGGAGAAATGCTCCATTGTTGAGCTTTCAGTGTTCCTGGACTGAACCAAGACCATTACCTCTATTTTGGAACCATTCTTGGAACCAATATTCAGTACCCACATATTACCCACATATTACACATATACTACATTTTGTGATAGGCACTGTGCTTAGTTTTGGGTATACAAAGATAAAAGCCCTCAAGGAGCTTACTTAAGATTGGAGCAGAAATAACCTATGTATAGAAAAGCAGTATTAAAACTTAAGGTTAGCGTTAGTACACAGAAAATCGGCAACTGGGGAGCAGAGAACACACAGGAATGGACTTGAAATAAGGAAGATAGGAATTTGAAATCTGAACCTAGCTGAGTTACCCTGTACTACTAATTAATCAGTTCTGTGCCTCAGTTTCTGCCTCTGCCTAGAAGCAAATAGGTGACACTATGGATGGATCTGGAGTCAGAAGGAACTGATTTAAAATCTGGCATCAGATACTCATTAGTTGGACAAAAATGTTTATAGCAACCCTTTATGTAGTGGCAAGGAACTGGAAAATGAATGGATGCCCATTAGTTGGAGAATGGCTGAATAAGTTATGGGATATGAATGTTATGGAATATTATTATTTTATAAGAAATTATCAGCAGGATAATTTCAGAGAAGCCTGGAGAGACTTACACAAACTAATGCTAACTGAAATGAGTAGAATCAGGAGATCATTGTACATAACAAAATTATGTGATGATCAACTCTGATGGACTTGGCTCTTTTCAGTAATAAAGTGATTCAGGCCAATTTTGATAGACCTTTGATGGAGAGAGCCATCTGCACCCAGAGACAGGACTATGGGGACTGAAGGTGAATCACACCATATTTTCACCTTTTTTATTATTGTTTCCTTGCTTTTTTTTTCTTTCTCATTTTTTTTTCCTTTCTGATATGATTTTTCTTGTGCAGTATGTTAAATGTGGAAATATGTGTGGGAAAAAGAACTTTATTAGTCATCTTTTATGGTATAAAATCTTGTTGTTTCTTGTTGATAAATGGATTTTCAATTTCTATAAATTCATTTTCATCTTTGTTTAAAAAAAAAGATACTCATTAGCTGTGTGACCCTGAAACTGTCACATAACCCCTGCCTGCTTCAATTTCCTCATCTATAAAATGGGGGTGATGATAGCACCTACTTTCTTTTGTGAAGCTCAAATGAAATATTTGTAAAGAGTTTAGCATAGTGTCTGACACATAATAAGTGCTGGTTTCCTTTTCCTCATTTGGAAAGTGAGGACAGAAGTGTGCAAACTGCCTGATGAGTGTGAAGATCTTGAATATGATAGATATTTTCACATGTTACAAATCCACAGAAAGTTATATTCTCATTGACCTTCTAACTTGGAGTGCTATTAGTAATCTCCCATCATGGAAAAGAAGGAAGAAAAAGTTGAAGTTCCAAGTAATCATTTTGGACTTGGGCAGGCAATTCCTGCTCACTGGGCCTCTACTCCCCCTGTGCAAAATGAGAGCTTTGAACCAGGTTGTCTCTGAGCTCCCTGCCCCTTCCCAGCCCTGAAATTTTCAGTTCTAAGACCCTTTCAGCCTTTCCATCCCCTGTTCTCAGGTCCTTCTCAGCCCTGCTATCCCCTGTTTTCAGACCTTTCCCAGCCCTACCATGCCCTGTTGTCAGGCCCCTCTCCATTCTGGTGTTCTTTGACTCTATGGAATTTTGCAAGATAACATTTTTTTCAAATTGAATATTCATTACCCTAGTTGCATCAAATTTGTTTTAGTAATTGCCAACATATTTTCGAAAAATGAAAAAAAAAGTTTGTTTTCCCCCTTGTGAAGATTAAGCTTTTTTCTTTTCCTTGCTTCTTGTTTCTTGAGCTCCAATGAGCCATTTTTAAAAAATGGTAGTTAGAAGAAACATCGCTAAGAGAATCCCACCTCCAACTCTCTGAAAGGCTTTCTTATTAGTGATAAAGCAGCCAGCATGTCATGGGATTCTTGGGGGCCTTACAGGACTGAGACCAGGGTGGACACTACTATTCACTACCTGTGTGACCCTAGCAAATCACAGCCCCTTAAAAGTCTCATTTTCTTCATCTATCAAATGAAGGGATTAGGCTAGTTGGTCTCAGATTCTATGGCCCCATGATCCTATTTGTCTTGACAAAGCCTGAGATCAGTTCACAAAAAAAAATTAAGAAGGTAGCAAAGTTTTTCTTCATTGCCCTATTTTCCCCTTTTTGCAGCCTCGTTCCTTTTAATACTCTTCTGTTCTAACTAGATCCCATTACTCCCCTACTAAAAACCTCAGTGGCTCCCTATTACTGATTCTCCAGTACTTAGCACCATTTTCTTCCATGTATTTCTGTATACACTTTTACTTTATATTTGTGAACACATTATCTCCCACAAATAATCTGTAAACTCCTTGAGGGCAGGGCCAGTTCCCTTCTCCCTTCCTCCCCCTTTGTTTGTTTCTAACACTTGACACAGTCACTTGGATTTAGGACCATCAGTGATGATCAATGTAGGGGACTCTAGGTAGCTTTATAGTGCCCAGAGTGTCAGGCCTGAAGTCAGGATAACATGAGCTCAAATTCAGCCTCAGATTCTTGCTAGCTGTGTGATGCTGAACAAATCAGTTAACCTCTATCTGCCTTAGTTTTCTTTTTTTTTTTTCAATTTCTCAAGTATTTTATTTTATTTT
>JAJPUD010013235.1:0-30132 GCA_023553655.1 Myrmecobius fasciatus | reverse complement strand
CATGCAAGTCTCTCCAATCCTCTCTGAAATCCTCCTGTTGGTCATTTGTTACAGAACAATAATATTCCATAACATTCATATACCATAATTTATTCAGCCATTCTCCAATTGATGGGCATCTTTTCAATTTCCAGTTTCTTGCCACTACAAAAAGGGCTGCCACAAACATTTTTGCACATGTGGGTCCCTTTCCCTCCTTTAAAATCTCTTTGGGATATAGGCCCAGTAGAAACACTGCTGGGTCAAAGGGTATGCACTGTTTGATAACTTTTTGAGCATAGCTCCAAATTGCTCTCCAGAATGGTTGGATCCGTTCATAGTTCCACCAACAATGTATGTGTCCCAGTTTTCCCACATCCCCTCCAACAGCTATCATTATCATTTCCTGTCATTTTAGCCAATCTGACAGGTGTGTAGTGGTATCTCAGAGTTGTCTTAATTTGCATTTCTCTGATCAATAGTGACTTGGAGCACCTTTTCATGTGACCGGAAATAGTTTCAATTTCTTCGTCTGAAAATTGTCTGTTCATATCTTTTGACCATTTGTCAATTGGAGAATGGCTTGTATTCTTATATATTTGAGTCAATTCTCTATATATTTTAGAAATGAGGCCTTTATCAGAACCTTTGGATGTAAAAATATTTTCCCAGTTTACTGCTACCCTTCTAATCTTGTCTGCATTCATTTTGTTTGTACAAAAACTTTTCAACTTGATATAGTCAAACTTATCTATTTTGTGATTAATGATGACCTCTAGTTCTTCTTTGGTCACAAATTCCTTCCCCCTCCACAGGTCTGAGAGGTAAACCATCCTACATTGTTCTAATTTGTTTATAATATCATTCTTTATGCCTAGATCATGAATCCATTTTGACCTTATCTTGGTATATGGTGTTAGGTGTGGGTCAATGCCTAATTTCTTCCAGACTAGTTTCCAATTATCCCAGCAGTTTTTGTCAAATAGTGAGTTTTTATCCCAAAAACTGGGGTCTTTGGGTTTATCAAACACTAGATTACAATTGTCATTGAGTATTTTGTTCTGTGAACCTAACCTATTCCACTGATCCACTACTCTATTTCTTATCCAGTACCAAATGGTTTTGGTGACCACTGCTTTATAATATAGTTTTAGATCTGGTGCAGCTAGGCCACCCTCATTTGCATTTTTTTTTCATTAATTCCCTTGAAATTCTTGACCTTTTGTTTTTCCAGATGAATTTTGTTGTTATTTTTTCTAGTTCAGTTAAATAATCTCTTGGGAGTTTGATTGGTATAGCACTAAATAGATAGATTAGTTTAGGTAGTATTGCCATCTTTATTATATTCGCTCGACCTATCCAAGAGCACTTGATGTTTTTCCAATTGTTTAGATCTGACTTTATTTGTGTGGAGAGTGTTTTGTAGTTTTGCTCATATAGATCCTGACTTTCCCTTGGCAGATATATTCCCAAATATTTTATACTATCGATAGTTATTTTGAATGGAATTTCTCTTTGTATCTCTTGCTGTTGCATTTTGTTGGTGATGTATAAAAATGCTGATGATTTATGTGGATTTATTTTGTATCCTGCAACTTTGCTAAAGTTATGGATTAATTCTAATAGTTTTTTAGTTGATTCTCTAGGGTTCTCTAAGTAGACCATAATATCATCTGCAAAGAGTGATAATTTGGTTTCCTCATGACCTACTCTAATTCCTTTAATCTCTTTTTCTTGTCTTATTGCCAAGGCTAGCATTTCTAATACAATATTGAACAGTAATGGTGATAGTGGACAACCTTGTTTCACCCCTGATCTTATTGGGAATGGTTCCAGTTTATCACCATTACATATGATGCGAGCTGATGGTTTTAAATAGATGCTACCAACTATTTTAAAGAAAAGTCCATTAATTCCTATACTCTCTAATGTTTTAATAGGAATGGATGTTGGATTTTATCAAATGCTTTTTCTGCATCTATTGAGATTATCATATGGTTTTTGTTAGTTTGGTTATTAATATAGTCGATTATGTTAATAGTTTTCCTAATATTGAACCATCCCTGCATTCCTGGTATAAATCCTACTTGGTCATGGTGTATTATTCTAGGAATGATTTTCTGTAATCTCTTTGCTAATATTTTATTTAAGATTTTTGCATCAATATTCATTAAGGAGATTGGTCTATAATTTTCTTTCTCTGTTTTTGTTTTACCTGGTTTAGGTATCAGTACCATGTCTGTATCATAAAAAGAGTTTGGTAGGAGTCCTTCATTTCCTATTTTTTCAAATAGTTTATATAATATTGGAGTTAACTGTTCTTTAAATGTTTGGTAGAATTCACATGTAAATCCATCTGGTCCTGGGGATTTTTTCTTAGGGAGTTGATTAATGACTTGTTCTATTTCTTTTTCTGAAATGGGACTATTTAAGTAATTTATTTCCTCTTCTGTTGATCTGGGCAATCTATATTTTTGTAGATATTCCTCCATTTCACTTAGGTTATCAAATTTATTGGCATACAGTTGGGCAAAGTAACTCCTGATTATTGCTCTAATTTCCTCTTCATTGGTGGAAAGTTCTCCCTTTTCATTTTTGAGACTAACAATTTGATTTTCCTCTTTCCTTTTTCTAATTAAATTAACTAGAGGTTTATCTATTTTGTTGGTTTTTTCATAAAACCAACTTTTAGTTTTATTTATTAATTCAATAGTTTTTTTACTTTCAATTTTACTAATCTCTCCTTTTATTTTTAGGATTTCAAGTTTGGTATTTGATTGGGGGTTTTTAATTTGTTCTTTCTCTAGCTTTTTTAGTTTCAAGCCCAATTCATTGATTTTCTCTTTTTCTATTTTATGCAAATAAGCATCTAGAGATATAAAATTTCCCCTTATTACCGCCTTGGCTGTATCCCACAAATTTTGGTATGTGGTCTCATTATTGTCATTCTCTTGAATGAAATTAGTAATTGTGTCTGTAATTTGCTGTTTCACCCATTCATTCTTTAGGATAAAATTATTTAGTTTCCAATTGCTTTTTGGTCTATTTTCTCCTGGCCTTATATTGCATGTGATTTTTATTCCGTCATGATCTGAAAAAAATGCATTTATTATTTCTGCCTTCCTGCATTTGATTTTGAGGTTTTTGTGTCCTAACACATGGTCAATTTTTGTGTAAGTTCCATGGACTGCTGAGAAAAAAGTAAACTCCTTTCTGTCTCCATTTAATTTCCTCCAAAGATCTATCATACCTAACTTTTCTAACATTTTGTTTACCTCCTTAACTTCTTTCTTATTGATTTTGTGGTTTGATTTATCAAGTTCTGACAGAGAGAGGTTGAGATCCCCCACTATTATAGTTTTGCTGTCTATTTCTTCTTGCATCTCTCTGAACCTTTCCTCTAGGAATTTCCATGCTATACCACTTGGTGCATATATGTTTAGTATTGATATTGCTTCATCATCTATGGTACCCTTTAGGAAGATATAATTTCCTTCTTTGTCTCTTTTAATTAAGTCTATCTTTGCTTTTACTTGGTCTGAGATCAGGATTGCTACCCCTGCTTTTTTTTGTTCACCTGAAGCATAATACATTCTGCTCCAGCCTTTTACCTTCACCCTGTATGTATCTCTATGTTTTAGATGTGTTTCTTGTATACAACATATTGTTGGATTCTGGTTTTTAATCCACTCTGCTATCTGCTTCTGCTTTAAGGGAGAGTTCATTCCATTCACATTCACAGTTAAAATAACTAATTCTGTATTTCCTGTCATCTTATTTACCCTAGCTTATGCTTTTCTCTTTCTTATCCCCTTTCCCTCCTCCCTACTATTTTGCTTTTGAAAACCACTTCCCTCAAACAATCCTTCCCCTTTAGAGCCCCACCCACCCCTTTTTCCCCCCTTTCCCTCCAGTTTCCTTATAAGTACGTCTATTATTCCCTCTGAGCAAAATCTGATGAGATGGAGATTAACCCAATTCTCATTCCCCTCCCTTTTCTCCCCTCAATCATTATAGGTTTTCTTTGCCTCTACATGTGATGTAATTTCCCTTCTTTAACCTCCTTTTCCTCTTCTTCCAGTGTTATCCCTTTTCTACCTCTAATTTCTTTTTCAGTTTATCATAAGATTCATAAAATCACAATAAATATATAATAATAATCATAAAATCACAGTAATCATATGATAATAATCATAAAATCACAGTAATCATATCATAATCATAATGTAATAATCAATTCATAAAATCAACCCTCATTCTATAAGTATCTATAACATAAATATAGTTCTCAAGAGTTATTTTTTCTTGTTACCTTTTTATGTTTCTCTTGTGTTCTGTGTTTGTAGATCAAATTTTTTGTTCAGTTCTGGTCTTTTCAGTAGAAATAGGTGAAATTCTCCTATATCATTGAATGACCATCTTCTTCCCTGGAAGATAATGCTCATTCTAGCTGGGTAACTTATTCTTGGCTGTAATCCAAGTTCCTTTGCCCTTCGGAATATCTGATTCCAGGCCCTTCGATCCTTCAAAGTAGAAGCTGCTAGGTCCTGTGTGATCCTAATTGTAGCTCCCCGATATTTAAATTGTTTCTTTCTGGCTTCTTGTAATATCTTTTCCTTGGTATGATAGTTCTGGAATTTAGCCACAATATTTCTGGGGGACTTAATTTTTGGGTTTCTTTCAGGAGGTGATCGGTGGATTGTTTCAAGGAGTATTTTGCCTTCTGGGTGTAAAATATCAGGGCAGTTTTCTTTTATGATTTCCTGGAATATAGTGTCCAGGTTCTTTTTTTCATCATGGCTTTCAGGAAGCCCTATAATCCTTAGATTGTCTCTCCTAGATCTATTTTCCAGGTCAGTTGTTTTTCCTAGGAGATATTTCATGTTTTTCTCTATCTTTTCATTTTTTTGTTTTTGTTCAGCTGATTCTTGAAGTCTTGATGAGTCATTAATTTCCAATTGTTCGATTCTAATTTTTAATGTCTTATTTTCTTCAGTTACTGTTTTTAGTTCCTTTTGCAATTGACCAATTACATTTTTTTGTTCATTGCATTCTTTTTCCATTTTTTCGATTTTATTTTGCAGTGATCTCATTTCGTTTCCCCATGTTTCTTCTAACTCTCTTTTAAGATTTTTTATGCAATCTTCAAAGAAAGCCTTGTGACATGGAGACCAATTTATGTCTCTCTTTGGGGCTTTTTCTGGAGTTGCTTTACCTTTAGGGGCCTCAGGATTTGAGGTCTGTTCTTCCCTCTCTCCATAAAAGTTGTCTATGGTGAGAGCTCTTTTTGGTTTTTTATTCATTTTTTTTAAAGGTGTGAGGTCTGTTTAGGGCAAAGGTGGGACAGCTGCTTTAATTTGCCCTGGGGCAGTTCTGCTGATTGAGTTATTTCAGGAACTGGGCAGTTCTGCTGATTGAATTATGTCAGGGGCTGGGCAGCTCCGCTGATTGAATTATTTCTGGTGCTTATCAGTCCTGTTGTTTGATTGATTGCTTTAAGGTGCTGTGTAATGGCAGCTAGGTCCGATGCTCATCAGGGGTTCAGTGGTTCACAATCTATCCCCCTCAAAAGGCAGACCCTCCAAACCACCTGCCCACAATCAGGACAAATTGTTCCAAGAGGCTCGCAGAAGACTCCCAGATGTGTGAAAAGCACAACGCTCCCACTCCTGTTCTGACTCCTATTCCAGCTCCCTGCTCCAGCTCCCTGCCCCGGTCTCCCTGTGCTGCAGTCTGAGTTCAGTAGGCCACCCCCTGCCCCATTAAAACAGACCTGTTTTGAGGTTCTTCCAGAGTATCTTCTTCTAGAATCGTGTTGTTCTCCAGATATTGTGGATTTTTTTGCTTCAGAATCAGTCTAGAGGCTTCATATTTTGTTGGTTTGAGGGGAGGTTAGAGGAGGTTACAGAGAATCCTGTCTGATCTCCGCCACCATGGCTCCACCCCCGGAAGGAAGTCCTTAGTTTTCTCATCTGTAAAATAGGGACAATATCAGCATCTTCCTTGCAGGGTTGGGGATCAAATGAGATAATATTTGCAAAGTATTGGCATTTTTTAAAGTGCTACATAAATGCCAGTCTTCTTTTTCTTAATATTCAAATTATAATGTATTCCTCTTTATTTTTATATATTTTATTATTTACTCATTTCTTCCTTTATGTTTATTTTTTTATTTATTTGTGAAGTAATTGGGGTTAAGTGACTTGCCTAGAATTACACAGCTGGTGGTGTTTCCACCCTTGGCCCACCTTCCATTAAGTTCAAATCTCTTGGGGACAAGCAGCCATCTCTATTTGCGCTATCTCCAGAATGGATCTATGAAAGCCTTCCCCATGGAGGATTCCAGGAGAATCCTAATGAATAAATATTGAATTCTTAGATCAGAAATCCCTTTTGTGCCTGTAAGTGAGCTTCCTTCCATTCCATCCCCACCCCACCTTGGCTAAGCTCCCTTGCTTGGTGCCCACGTGTGCCAGAGAAATGGTTGGACCACACAGTAGGGCAGCCTCTGGAGAACAGAGCTCTGAATTCAGAAGCTTCCCCCATGGCAACAGTCCCTGGGCCACCATGCTGCTAGGAGCAGTCCTGGCTCACTCCTAAAAGTCCCACTTAGCACTCATTTTCCTGCAGAGACAGTACAAGGAAATAAGCTGAGATACTGGGGAGTGCACAGTAACCCAGTTTTTCTAATATCAGTCTTGCCATCTCCCAAGCTCCAGCCTCTTCCCAACAAGATTTTCAGGAGCTATTGAATCTGGTTCTTTATGCTTTTATAAGAGGGCTGTTTTTCTCTTTAAATAGCTGTGATTTCTTGCATTAGCAGTCTTTCTTTTATTTATCATTGGTCCACTTCTGCAGTTTGGCAATGCTGACTGCTCTTTGGTGAAGAATATAATGATGATGAAAATAATAAAAATAACAGCAGCTCTCATTGCTTCAGCTTTATACTAGCAACAAAGAAAGCACTTTCCCCACAACCACTCTGGGTGGCAGGGACTGCAAACATTGTCATTCTCAATTTTTTTCCCAAGAAAAGGAAACTGAGTCTGAGAGATTATGATGATATTCCATATTGGGAGGGCCATTAGAGAAAACAAAGTCTGTGTAATGGATTTATACCCAGGACTTAGTCTGGCATATGGCACACAGTAAGTGCTTAATAAATGCCTGTTCACTGTTTGCAGTGCCATGACTCTATACCCAGAGTATAAGTCCAGTGTCCTGAACACTGTTCTATGGTATGACCTCAAAAACAGATGAGATTTCACCAGTGGAAATGGCATTAAAAATGAGAACTGATCACCTGCTTTGCTGCTGCCCACTAAGGATAAAGGCATCTGACTTGTAGCTGAAACTTCCCTATGTTCCTTAGCACAAAGGAGAGCTCCCAGAAAGGAGGGGGATGGTCTTACTGTTCCATTTCTATTCCCAGAGCTTAGTACAATGTTTGGGACTTAGTAAGTGCTTCATAGGAACTTTTTTCATTCATTTATTAATTCATGCACAGAGATCTATAATCTAGAATAATGGAGCACTCTTACATGAATTAACAGCATGATGGTGCTGTGATCAGTGATGAACTTGTAAGTATGGTGGCCTGGGTCCAGTTACTCTTCAGAGGTTTATCATTATGTGAACCTGGGCAAGTTACTTAAATTCTCTCTAAATGGACTTAATGGCTTCTGACAATTTTTTTCTAACTCTAGATTTTTGATTTTAGGATCTCTGACAAGGGTTCTTAATCTTAGGTCTACAAATTTAATCCATGTGTTTGAACATAACTGATTTCCCTTATAACTATATGCACTATATCTCATGTATTTAAAAATATTGTTCTGTAAAGGGATCCATAGGCTATACCACCTGGACTACCAAAGAGATCTATGACATTAAAAAAAATAACATCCATGCTTTGGAGTATTTAAAAGAAGACACAGGCAAGACACAGAATCTCTTCATTTTAGAGTTGGAAGAACCATGGAAAAATTCAAAACCATGCTCCAAGGTCCTAGTCTTCACCAAAAGAATCCCCCAGGGCAACAAATGGGAGTCTTCCAATCTCTGGAAGAACTTTGATGGGGCATCTGGGATGAGGAGACATGAAGTGCTTTGGATCTGTCATGCTGAAAGTCCCATAGTAGGAAGAGCAATGGTGTGTGCAGGAGAAAGATGACCAGGAGCTGAGAGAATCACAACATTCTTCAGGTAGCTTGAGCCAGATCCAGGACTTGTCATATTTGTTCTTGCTAGTGTTTCATTGGATTTGTCCCCAAAGAAAGGAGATCAAGATGGTGGTGAAGCTGAACATCATTCCTTAGAAGAATTAATCCAAAGAATTAGGCTGCTCTTGCTGGAGAATGGAAGATGGAAGAAACACTTTCATATGGTGTACAAAGCATTACAAGGAAGGAAGGAAGCTCCAGGGAGAAACTTCAGAGATAATTCCTCTCCAAGGAAACACTGCTTAAGAATTTAATTGCCCAAGCCCCAGTGGGCTGCCCTGAGAGGTAAATGGCTCACCCATCACAGGAGATCTTTAAAGAAGAGCTGTGAACCTGCTTGTCATGGGTGATGCTTTCAGGTGCAGCTTGGACTGAATGCTCTGAGATTCTTGTTCATATCTGACATATTATCAGAATCTTGGTATCTTCCAGATTTGGCCAATTGTTTATAGCTCAAAATATGCTGAAAGGAGCTGGACATGTGCAAACCTGGGAGGTAGAGAAAGATAACTATTGTGAAAAGCACACCTCTTTCACCAAAAGGAAGGGAAACCAAAGTCCTACTTCCATCCCTCTGTAGAATGGAAGGGCTGAGACTAGAACTACCATTTTCTAGTATTGAGAACTCCCAGCTGAAGAAAGTCCCTTTACCTATGTATGTTGCCCCCTTCTTTATCATTTATAGCCTAAGGATGTTGCCTAGAGTACTGTTACATGATTGCTTGAGGTCACACAGCTGGGACATGGGAGTTGCAAAGCACTTTGTTTATCAAAACAGGTAGGTAGGTGAGGTCAGTAGTGATGGGGGTTGGTCATATATTAACATTCCCTCTTCCCCCTTTTTTGGATGAGGAAATTGGGTGTCTTAAACGTTACATGGATTTTTCTTGATCACACCAATATCTTGCCTCCCAGGCCAGTCCTTTTACCTCTTGAATTCATTCCCTGTTGAGTCCCATTCTTGGGGCCCAAGCAGACCAAGTCAAACTTCTGTCTAAAAGAACAGTCTTTCCAATATTCCAAAATGGCTTGGAGCTTCCCTGCCTCCCTTCTTACCAACCCCCTCCCCACTTTTGTCTTTTCTTGATTGCCTTGTGGGAAGGTGCTGATCATTGCTACTACTCTTTCCTTATTCCTCAGGTGCCCTGAACTACCTGCACTACTCTCATTGAGGGCTGTCCAGAACAGGGGACAGCAGGAATGGTAGGGAGGACACCAGAACTCAATAACTATCTCCTTTCTATTACTGATTCCAACTCTGTCTTTATTTTTTCATCTTGAACCTTGTTCTTTGCCTGCTGACAGAGAAGTGATGAACATATTATGCAAAAGAAGAAATTTTTATGTATGTGGTCAATGTACACATTAATTTAACTAATCAGCAGGCAAGATTAGCAGGGAAGCAATAAATTGGGAGATCATCTTTACATTTAAGGATTCTGATAAAGGTCTCATCTCTAAAATATGTAGAGAATTGTCTCATATTTATAAGAATTCAAGCCATTCTCCAATTGATAAATGGTCAAAGGATATGAATAGACAATTTTCAGAGGATGAAATTAAAACTATTTGTAGTCATATGAAAAGGTGCCCCAAATCACTATTGATCAGAGAAATGTAAATTAAGACAATTCTGAGGTACCGCTACACACCTGTCAGATTGGCTAAAAGGACAGGAAAAGATAATAACGAATGTTGAAGGGGATGTGGGAAGGCTGGGACACTGATGCATTGTTGGTGGAACTGTGAACAGATCCAGCCATTCTGGAGAGCAATTTGGAACTATGCTCAAAAAGTTATCAAACTGTGCATACCCTTTGACCCAGAAGCGTTTCTATTGGGCTTATATCCCAAAGAAATCATAAGAGAAGGAAAGGGCCCCACATGTGCAAGAATGTTTGTGGCAGCTTTTTTTGTGGTGGCTAGAAACTGGAAACTGAATGGATGCCCATCAATTGGAGAGTGGCTGAATAAATTATAGTATATTAATATTATGGAATATTATTGTTCTGTAAGAAACGACAAGTAGGATGATTTCAGAGAAGCCTGGAGAGACTTGCATGAACTGATGCTGAGTGAAATGAGCAGAACCAGGAGATCATTATACACGGCAACAACAATACCATGTGATGATCAATTCTGATGGACATGGCTCTCTTCAACAATGAAATGTTTCAAACCACTTCCAATTTTTCACAGAAGAAAGCCATATATACCCAGAGAGAAGGATGTGAAATGTGGACCACAACATAACATTTTCATGCTCTCTATTGATGTTTGCTTACATTGTGTTTCCTTTATTTGATACGTCTTTCTTGTAGATATGATTTTTCTTGCACAACAATGATAAGTGTGGAAATATGTATATATATATTTGATTTGTCAAGTATTTTAACATAATTAACATGTAGTGGATATCCTGCCATCTAGTGGAGGGGTGAGGAGTAGAGGAGGGGAATTTGTAACAGAAAGCTTTGTAAGGGTTAATGTTGAAGAATTACCCATACATATGTTTTGCACAAAAAAAAAAAAGGTTGTAAATGAAAACATAGACCAAAAATCCAATCCAATAAAGAAAGTGAAAAAAATAATTTAAATAATCATATTTCTCTCCTTTTTAGTTTAGAAAAACAAAGGGAGAGAGAGAAAACCATGGTGATTACAAAGTAAAAGCAATAAAAATGAAATTCATTTGAATTTTATTCAGGCCAGTAGTTGTATATTACCAATCCTAGACCCTGTGTGTGGTGAGGGTGACTGTCCTCAAACGGGGGAGAAAAAATGATCCCAAGGTTTCAGCCTCTGAGGTAATGACTCCGTGGTTTCTGTTAGCCATTTCTATTCCTGCCAATTTGAGCTTGGAATTATGTACATTCTACTTATTTTGGGGGGATATGCCCCATTTATCATGCTATCCTGAGCCTTAAGGTTGGCAGATTCCTAAAAGGAATCATGAAGTTAGAATGAGAGTGCCTAAAATGGTGGCAACCACTGGACAATAGAGAGTGGCTGGTGGGTCATGAATGGGTCCAGTCTTAGCAGGAGAAGATGGCAAATTCATCCTGATTATTTTACAAATGAAGAAGTTGAGAAACAGAGAAATTAAATGACTTGTTCAGGCTTATGCAGTTAGGAAGTAAATGAGGCAGGCTTTCACCTCAACTATTTGATTGGAGAAAGTATCAGTCTGGTGGCTGCCTCTGAAGGAAGGAGTTCAAAAGCCAGGATTTAAGGATCAGGAAAATATTGATTCTAGTCACCACAGGAATCCCTGGGCCTGTTGAGGTAGAGCGAGCTTTCCTTGGTTGACTGAGTCCCTGGTAGGGCCTAGTTGAGTACATTCCCTTCTAGGGTCCCTCAGTCCTTACTTGCTGCTCAGTGGAGGGGAA
This sequence comes from Myrmecobius fasciatus, assembly GCA_023553655.1. Classification (NCBI taxonomy): domain Eukaryota; kingdom Metazoa; phylum Chordata; class Mammalia; order Dasyuromorphia; family Myrmecobiidae; genus Myrmecobius; species Myrmecobius fasciatus. The sequence continues at coordinate 18,542 of JAJPUD010013235.1, read as the reverse complement.
GAGCTATAAAGATTTGATGGAGTACATAGCTATATCTCCCAAAGGAACAGAGTCATCTTCTTGCTTCTTCTTGATTTCTGCTTCACTAAACACCCCCTGGCAGAGACAGGGCTTCTTTCACATTTTTGGAGAAGAAAGCAAGCAGTGTCCTTCTAGCTGTGAGATTTGGGAAGGCCATTGATTGAGTTGGTGAAGTTGTTACAACACTCCTGGTTTCATACTATGTCAGTTTGTTATTATGTAACTTAGTTACTTAACTAAGTTACTTAGTTACTTAGTAACTTAGTTGCTTAGTTACTTAACTAAGTTATTTAGTAACTTAAGTAAGTTACTATGGCCTTGCAGCTGAATTAGCCGAAGAGCCTGTGATATCTGATAGCCTCTTAGACCATCCAAGAGTTTATGATGCTCCTTGCATTCTGCAGCTATCAGCCATCATTTCTGCCCATCATCCAGAATGGAGAGCTGCTTCTGATACCATGGCAGAGCCCAGTAAATCATTACTTGGATGGTGTGTGTGTGTGTGTGTGTGTGTGTGTGTGTGTGTGTGTGTGTGTTCTATTTAAGAAAGGAAGGAAGGGAATGCAAAGTGTCTTGTTAATTGGACAGAATTCTGGCTCAAATATAGCCCCTGGTTTGTCCTAAACCTGGTGAAGCTTATCATAGGACTGAGTCCTGTCCTAGAGTCTCTCAGAGTTTACAACACAGATGGATAATGGCTTTGCCCTCTGGCGAAGCCTGTGGCTCTGGGCATTTTTAGCAAGTGGAGGGAGCCCTCAGAGAATCCATTCTCATAAATGAGAATGGAAAGTAAATCCCATTCCCAGAGACTTGCCTGTGGCCTGTGCTTCCATCATTACCTGTATACACACTGCATTTAGGGGTGCCAATTTCCCTGGGTCATCCCTGGGCACGGGCTTGGAAGAGAACCTGCTACCAATCTATCTCCTGCGCTGTTCTTCCCATGCAGTTAATTGTGCAGGAGAAAGCAGCCTCTGGATGGCTCTTTGACATTTGGAGCTCAGGCCCGATTGCCTTCCCGGCACCAGCCCTGTACTGACTCACAGTGATCTCATTTCTCTGGGCACAGGATCAAATCTCTCACTCACTTGCCTCCATCAACTGTGGATTTGGTTGAAAGTGGGTGCCTCTTTTGCACCCCAGAGGGTTGATGCTCCTTAAGGTTCCCTCATTGACTACACACTTTCTCTTGGCTTCTTCAAGCCTCCACCCTCATCTTATTTTGTGTGTCTATTGTCATTCCTATGTAGGAGAGTCTGCATCTAGTTCTTTCTTGAACAAGCTTTCCTCCCCATCACACACCCTTTAATGCCTGGAATTTTCTCCCTCCTCATCACCTCCTGCTTCCTTCAAGTGCTCACTAAAATCTTACCTTCTAAGGGAAATCATTTCACCTCCTCTTAATGCTAATTTAACTTTCCCTTTGGAATCATCTCTAATTTATCTTCTTTACATCTTCTTTGTACATATTTTATGCTTATTGCTTCTTATATTAGGCTGTAATCTCCTTAATGACAAGGATTGTCTTTGCCTTTCTTTGTATTCTCAGTGATTATCACAGAGCTTGGAATAGAGTAGGTGCTTAATTAATGATTGTGGACTGCCTTACTCTAAATTATTGACTGCTCTCTTTCATTTTAAGGAGGACCAAAATAACATCACTGTGTTTGGGTTCAAGCTACAGTATGTCTGACTGTGGCTAATCACCCCACTCTGAGCTCAGAGGGCTCTCCTACAGGTCAGGTACAAATAGTCCACAGGAACATTTGGAGTGGAGAATATCAACTCTGCTTCAATGACCTCTTCTTGATATCTTCAACTTGATGTCCCACTGATACATATTTTGGCAATGCTATAAAAGAGGCCCTCTATATATGATGGACAGGATTTTTTTTGACAGCTTTGCAGATTTATTTTTATTTTTTTTATTCATTTAAGCTTAAGTAACATGAATACAGTGCACCTTAAAAAGAGGATTTACTGTAAAACCACGAGTTTATGATTCACACTATTTGCTTTTTTATATTATAATAGCTTTGTATTTTTCAAAATATGTGCAAAGACAGTATTCAACATTCACCCCTGCAAAATCTTGTGTTCCAAATTTTCCCTCCCTCCCTTCTCTCCTCCCCTAGATAGCAAGTAATACAATATAGATTAAACATGTGCAAGTTTTCTAACCATACTTCCACTTTTATCATGCTGCACAAGAAAAATCAGATCAAAAAAGAAAAAAAAATGAGAAAGAAGAAAATCAAGCAAACGACAAGCAAAAAAGCAAAAATACTATATTGTGATCCATATTCATCCCCCACAGCCCTCTTTCTGGATGCAGATGGCTCTCTCCATCACAAGCCTATTGGAATTGGCCTGAATCGCCTCATTGTTGGAAAAAAAAACAAAAAAACCCAAAAAAAACAAGTCCATCAGAATGGATCATCACATAATCTTATTGCTGCTGTGTACAGTGTTCTCTTGATTCTACTTATTTCATTTAGCAATCAGTTCATGTAAATCTCTCCAGGCCTCTTTGAAATTATTCTGCTGATAATTTCTTATAGAACAATAATATTCCATAACATTCATATACCATAATTTATTCAGTCATTCTTCAACTGATGGGCATCCAACTAAGTTTCCAATTCCTTGCCACTACAAAAAGGGCTGCTACACTCATTTTTGCACATATGGATCATTTTCCTTCCCCTTTTCCCTCTTTCTGTTTCTGCCTCTCTGTCTCTCTTTCTCTCTGTCTCTATCTCTCTCTGTGTGTCTCTCAGTCTCTGCCTCTGTCTTTATCTCTTTCTCTGTCTCTCTTCTTCCTCTCCCTCTATTCTGTCTCTATCCTTTCTTTTTTGAGATATAGATGTCAGCATACAGATATTGATAAACACAGTAGTTTACATATGTTTTCTTTTATTAGAATGTGAATTCCTTCAGAAGAGACTTTTTTTGCCTTTTTTCCCTCAACATTCAGTGTCATTCCCTGAATATCATAAACATTTCTTTACCATCTACCTGATGTCACTGTTAGAACTTCCTTGTATTTTGCCCATTTCCTCTTCTTTCAATTCAATCAGGTGCTAAGTCTGATTGCACATTGCCCTCTCCTTTCCTATGGCTGATTTCTTTAGGACCAAGACCTCATTTAAAATCTCAACAACAATTCAGTCTCTTATGGGGCTTCCCACCTTCCTATACTTAGCCTTCCACAAGTCCATCTTCCCCATCCCTACCAGTTGAAAATTTTTTCCTCTTGGATTTGACCCCACTTCTGTTCAGAACCTAATTTAGCCAAGTTGGTAGAATAGTGGAGGTAGAATCAAGACCTGGGGTCAACTCACCCTCCTGAACTTGACAGGATGACAATGGGCAGTCATTTCGTCTGGTGATAAAGCCTCCCTTTGTCAATTACATAATGACTAAAATAATATCTTAGAATAGCTCCTTCCCAGGCTCAGGTTGAGGAGAAGAAGAAGGCTTAAATACAATAAGATATAAAAAAGTAATTTTCTAACTTTATAATGCTTACTACATTTTAAAGTTATTTTATTATGATTATTATTATTGACTTATGATCAAACTATTCTTCCTGGTATCCAAGTCTATTCCCAGCCTGACATAATACTTTTTTTCAGCTTTTTCTCATACTGTTCCCCTCTGGGTACTCTATGCTTGGGCTAAGACTGTATGAGTCTTAAGAGATAAAAGAACCCAGGAACCCAAATGGGAAGCAACTTCTTCCTTTAAAACCATCTCATTTTCTTCCTTCTAAAACTTGACAACCCCACCATCTTTCCACTTTCTCAGTTTCTAAATTTCTTTTTTATAAAGCTTTTTCTTTTCAAAACATATGCATAGATAGTTTTCAACATTCACCCTTGCCAACCCTTGTGTTACAATTTTTTTCCTCCCTTCCCCTTCCTCTTCCCCAAATAGCAAGTAATTCAATATGTTGAACATGTACAATTCTTCTATACATACTCCTGCAATGATCAAGCTTCACAAGAAATATCAGATCAAAAAGAGAAAAAAAATGAGAAAGAAAACAAAATACAAGCAAGCAACAAAATAGGTGAAAATATTATTCTGTGATCCACATTCAGTCCCTACAGCCTCTCTCCGGAGGCAGATGACTCTCTCCATCACAAGACCATTGGAATTGGCCTGAATCACTTTGTGGTTAAAAGAGCCAGGTTCATCATAATTGATTATCACATAATCTTATTGTTACTGTGTACAATGTTCTCTTGGTTCTACTCGCCTCACTCAGCATCAGTTCATGAAAGTCTTTCCAAGTCTCTCTGAAATCATCCTGTTGGTCATTTTTTATAGAAAAATAATATTCCATAATATTTATATACCATAACTTATTCAGCCATTCTCCAACTGATGGACATCCACTCAGTTTCCAGTTCCTTGCCTCAATTTCTAAATTTGAAAGTGCTCTTTGACTCTTCTCCCTTCTCTCATCTATCCAGTTACCAAATCCTATAAGACTCAGTTAAATAAATATTTACAAAAATGGATTGAATCAAATGTATTTTTTCATCTCCCTACTATCCTTGTTAATAGAATCTGTTTCCTTTTGTCTTCATATGCCAAGTGCTCATCGAAATTCCTTGTATTCTCTGATTGATGGACATCATTCCATTTATTGCCCCTGGTACAATGGACTTTGCTAACAGTCTCTAATAACCAAGCTTCCACTCTCTCTAACCTCTCCAGGACAGCTTTCATTGTTTTATCTTATAAGATCCATTATTCCTCTACTCCAAATCCTTCAATAACTCCCTTCTCTTTCCTGATATTCAAGACCAGGTACAATCTTCCCCAAGGTGATTTCCCTCAGCACCTTCTATATCTGGGTCATTATAGCTAAATTATTTGGAGTTCTCCTTTTCCTGCCCTTGTTCACACCTTTCTCTTTCTTGGGTAATCATCCATCAACACCCAGATCAAGCTCTTCCATCACCAAAAGGCAGTTTCTTCCTTGTTGAAGCTGTTCTTCCATTTCAGTTTTGATAGTGCTAATTTTGGCCTCTCTCATGTTCTCCTATGCAGAGACACGGCCAGTACCTCCTAGTATGAGGATTTCTTCTATTAATGGAAATCCTTTTCCATCACTTACCTGGTGCTTACTCTGTCTCTACATGTACATATATGCATATTATTTCCTCTGTGATGTGGAAACTCCTTGGGGCCAGAGAATTATTCTTTGTGTATCCAGCACTGAGTGCAGAATGTGGAATATAGTAGATGTTTATTAAAGATTTTCTAACGAATTCATTAAATCTTAGGGGAGGGTTCTGAGTTATTAAGAGGTTCAGTGACTTATCCACAGCTCTGTGACTAGTAAATATGAAAATCAGGTTTTTAAACCAAAGTGGTTTTTTTTTGTTGTTGTTTTGTTTGTTTGTTTGTTTGTTTGATTTACAACTTGTTGCTCTAATCACTGGTTTGTTCTCCTTCTATATGTGCTCATTGCAGTTTGAAGACATGAATTTGGCTTCCTTCTTCCCTCTTAACCTGTAAACCCCTGAGGGCAAGAGTTCTGCTAGGTTTTGGCTGCTGCCTTTAGTAGCTACTCAATAAATATTGAATTGAATTGGAAGGAAAAAAAGTTGCTTGTTTTGTTTTTTCCTGACCCTGTCTTTCAGTTATATTCCAAAATGTGTATATATCTGTCACAAATTGCTGGCTCTACTCTCCTGGCTGTAAGGATGGGTGATCTGTCTCCAGTATTTTGGGATCTACTCCACCAAAGGACGTCACCAAGATTTGAGAATAGCCCATGAATCTCTTAGTCAACAAGCATTTAGACACCTACTATGTGTTACTTCCTTTGCTAAGCCTAGTAGCTATGAAGACAGAAATGACAAAGACCTTGCCCTCATGTATTCTGTATTTCCCCCATGGAAATAATGTGTCTAAATGCATACAAAAATAAATATAAGCTAGAAGGTGGCATTTGTTCTGAGTTGCAAAGGAATCAAGAAAGTGTAAGAAGCAGAGAGGAAAAGGGAGAGCACAGGGATCACCGTGTACAAAAGCATGGAGAAAGGATATTAAGGGTTATGTCCTCACAATACTCCAGTAAGGAAAGAATAGGGAGAAAGCTAGTTTGGCCAGAGTATAGAGTGTGTGAAAGGGATAGAAATCATAGAATTGGAAAGGTAGATTGGAGGCTTGTAGGTGCCTCCTGGAGGATGTGGTTCTTGACTATTGAGGGAATAGGGGTTTACTGAAGAGGAAAGTGATTTGGTCAGATCTGGGTAAATGGACCCTGAGACATGGTAAAGGAGAAGTGGTATATAAATAGATCTCGGGTCACTAGGCTTTGCCAAGCCAAGATGTGAGTCATTTTCCTCAGGAGATAAAGACTTGAGTCAGTAAAGCAGAGCAGATGTTGTATATCCTTTTGTCGCATCAGGGAAAAAGTCCTGAGCCAGGAGTCAAGAATCCCTGAGCCTCGGTTCTAGGAGGTAGGGAAATGTGTGACTTGGGGCCAATGATTCCACCTTTCAGAGATTCATTCCCTCCAGTGCAGGAGGGAGGGAGGAAGGTCGAGACACAAAGGCTTACATTCCCTTTCCCAACTGCAAAATTGGGCTGGCCTCCTGCCATGCCCTCCCTGGCATTATTGGGATGCTGAGAATTGCAGGGCCAAGCTCAAAGGATCCATCTCTTGGATGGGCTATCCTTTGACCAGGTAACCAAGGGAATCTGAGCAGCCCTCCTCAGCCCCTTTCTGCCTTGGGCATTTACCCTGCCAGCTGCAAAGGGCCCTGGGCCTCCTTGCAAGCTTCCAGGCAGGGTGGGCAGGGGAGGGTTAAGATTTTAATTGATCCCACTGCAGGCCCCTCAAAGGGGATCAGCTGACCATGGAGCCTGTGTGTGTACTGCAAGTTGCCTGCCTGTGTGCGACTGCCTACACGCAGGTCTTATGTAAGAGGCTTCCTTAGCGACAGATGCTGAGAGTAGGCAAGCAGTTACCCATCCATTTGACACCGAGGCAGCCTCGCTGGGCCTAGGGAACCAGGAGAGCATCAGAGGATGGCCTCTTCAGCAGCAGAAGCATCTTGGCCAAGGTTGGGGCACTGCAGGTGCCCCCCACCTTTCTTTCCTTCCCCCCGATAAATCCCTTTCTTATCAGACATGTGTGCACATGTGTATGCATGCCATGGAATCATAGAGTTCTGGAAAGGATCTTAAAGACAACTGGTGTACCCTCTCATTTAACATGGGGAAACTGAGAATAAGAAAGAGAAGAGACTCCCCTAAATAACACCTTAAATAAATGGAGATAAAACATGAATCAAACCCAATCTTCTTTTCAGTAAACTTGGCTCTCATTTCTCCTGATACTTCAGACATCCATACCCCTTCCTTTATCCACTTATGGAAGAAGGCTGGGGGTAGGGTTGGACAGTGAGGGTATGGTTAGTTCCTGGTGTCCCATGGCCATCCCATGCTGCTGCTCAGCTGTCTGGTTGTAGTTCATGGCTGTTCTCCTGATCTTACCCTGCTCCCTAAAACTTGATCTCCTACTGCCCATGGCATCTATTTTCAAGCAAGTTTTTCTCTTTACCTCTCTTCCTCCTTAGGTGTCTATCTGTTTCTCACCTTCTTTCTTTTTTCTCCCTCTCTCCTTTTCCCCATCTCTCTTCTATTCTTTTCTTTTGCTCCCTCATTTCCTCTCTCCTTTCTCTCTATCTCTGTGTGTCTCTGTCTCTCTTCCACACACACACACACACACACACACACACACACACACATATATATGCGCACATGCACGTGCACACACACACACATACGCAGGAATCTCTCTAACATTTCAATGTTTCCTGACAATACTAGCCCTTTGCCTCCTCTTGCTCAAAGGGATACCACTTTTGGCACAACATACCCCCCCCCCAGCTGGGTCAGCGTCCAACTCTTGCCTCATGTGGGATCAACCATTGCCTTTGGGATAGATTTTCCCCATGTGAAAAAGAAGAGAGGAAAGAGAGGAAAAGTAAAAAAAAAAAAAAAAAAAGAAAAAAGAAAAAAGAAATAGGTTTGTGGATAAGGAAACATTTATTTTTATTATTCAAAAAACAAGCTATCCCTAGACTTGTAATTTCATTAACATAGAGAATTCTACAAGAGGAAATCTCCCCCCACCCTCTCCGCAATGCAAATCAGTACTTTCTGTGATTTCTAGTCTTTGAGAGCTGTCTGGGGACCACTTAAGGCCTATGTGTCAGAAACAGGACTGGAACCTGGGATTTTATAGCTTTAAGGCTGATGCTCTTCATTCACTTGTACCTACCCCTCAAGGAAGAGCTTATGAAGATAGTTTCCTTGTGTGAATCAGGAAGCTAGTGGGAGAGCAACAAGTTTGGATCAGATTCAATTCTTAGCTCTGCTATTAATTTGTGTGACTACAATCCGGCTCCTACCTCTATCTAGCCCTCAGTTTTCTTTTCTATAAAATGGGGAGTTTTGCCTAACTGGCCTCTGGGTTTGTTTTGGGGATGTGGCTGACATGTGAATGAAGCCTGAAAGAGGAGGATTTGGGTTGGTAATGTATTTAGTAATAAATGCTTCATTAAAATTCTGGGTGTATGTTACTTTGACCGTAGTTCAAATGATCTGCCTTGGTTGAACTCTCACTGGCTTATCCTACTTAGCCTGTATTGGAAGGATGATGATACTACAATGGGAAGGTCCCATTTTACAGATGAGTAGACAAAGTAGCCAGAGAGCTGGAATGATTTGCAAAGATGGATTTGAACCTGGGTCCTCTGGCTGAAAAATCCATTATTGTTCCCAAGTCTTAAAAGTAATTCAAGATTTTCTAATGATACATTAGAAAGATACAAAATATTTGTGTGTGGGTGAGATATATATGTATCTATATATTTAGTCTCTTAAAAAATTTTAAATTCTGAAATTTAGAAATTTTAAAATTCTAAATCTTAATATAAATTTCTCAATATTTTGCCTTTCATTTCTGTAAATAATGATGCTGATGATGAAGAAGATAAAAGCTAACATTTAGGAAGCTCTTTAATACTTCCAAAGGGCATTATATTCCATCCTCAATATACAGATGAGGAAACTGAGACTGAAACAGAGTGACTTACTATGTGCTGCAGCTAAGTATCTAAGTCAGGGCATGGCAGTCTTCTTGGCTCCAAGTTCATCATTTTATCACTATGACCCCACCAATGCTCTAGTAGTAGAAAGATCTGGTTTCATTTGAAATATAATTTAAGTTTAGAAATGATTTCAGGCAGAGCAGAATTAGGAAATATTAACAGAAAGTGGCAAATAAAATGATTTCGGCTCAGTGTGAGAAACAGAAGCTTCCTAATGGTGATAGCTGTCCAACAGTGGGATTACTTATCTTGAGAAGGAGTGATTTTCCCTCACTGGAAGTCTTTGGGCAGAGACTGGATGCCCACTTGCCCTGGGCCTTGTTGAGGACGTTCATGCTCAGTTCGGGATAGACTTTGAGATCAACTCTTAGTTCTGAGGCTCTGTGATAATACATGTCTGGAAGGTATTTGTCATCAGTTGCTTTCCAAAGTGGATGAATGGATAGTGAAGGAGAAGTTGGGAGGAAATAGGGGAAGGGGAGGCCACCTTCTGAATAGAGATCCCCTAATCCTTATGCATGGTATTGAACTCTTCTTTGTTCAGGGCTCAGCTCAGATGCTACTTCCTCCAGGAAGACATCTTGGAAGTCTGTTCAACTGATCATACATAACCTCTTTTCCTTGAAATTTTCTGATAATGCTCTGTCTGGATTTCTTCCCTAGCTCATCACCTTCTGTTTTCTGTCACATTTATGTGTCAATGTTTGATCCATTTTATTAGATTATAAGCTCCTTGAGGGCAGAGCCCATGTCATTTCTCTTCTTTCTCTCCTCAGGATTATGCTCAAAGATTGTTTATTTCTTGTCAGATACCTGATTGTTATATGTTGAATGAATAAATGAAGGAAGAGATGAAATTTAGTGCTATGGAACCCTTCAAGGTAAATGATCACTTTAGGGTCCTTTTCCATTTGGGAAATAAGCTCTGAGTCTATGAAAAACGAGAACTTCCAGAAAACATTTCAAGACAAATAGGTAAACCCTATCGTGTGGTACTACTATTCTGGAGAGCATAAGAATAAGCCATGGAATAAGTGCCCCAGGGTGTCAGAAGCCAGAAAAAATTCCTTCCAGTTGGGGCAATCATGGAGAATTTGGACAATATCTTTAAGGAAGAAGTCACAGTATATTAGCATTGGAAAGAATTATGGAGATCAACTCTTCCAGCTGGGGTAATCATAGAACTCTTATTGGATGAGATGGACAATATCTTCAAAGAAGAAATCACAGAATGTTACTACTGGAATGAACTGTGGGGATGAACTTATTAAACCCATTTTCCAGTCAAGAAAACTGAGGCTTAGAGAAGGGAAATAGCTTGCTCAAGGCCAAAAAGTGGCTGCTTCACATCAGAGCTCCCTAAGATATAATCATAATGATCCCTAGGTTCACTGTTGAAAGATAACAAAAAGAATCCTGAGTTCTCAATAAGAAAACATGAGTGTGAGTCATTTCCTTTCCTTGCTGCTACTTGACCTTGAACAAGCCAGTTCCCTTCTCTGAGACACAGATTTCTTCTCTGCCAAATGGGTAAATGCCCCTTCTATAATGGACAGAACCTATGAACATGGGCCTCAGTTCCTGCTAAAGATCTCTCACTTATACTTGCTCCTTTCCAGAGCTCTGGACTCAAAGGACAGCCAGGGTTATCCACTGCTCAGAAGATCCTGGTGGCTAATATCATGAAGCCTCCACCACAGAGAACTGCAGGACTCCTGCATGGCCAAAGGGGCATCTTCACCTCCCATCATTACTACTACTACTACTATTACTACTGTTACTAATGTGATGTTTCTCATTCTTAGTAGTAGTAGTAGTAGCAGCAGCAGTGGTACAACCCACCGCCGGTGTTTCCAGGGCACCATCTGTTCTGCCATGGATCCACGTGCACTTCCCAAAGCTCCAGCTAGCCCACGAGCTCACGGGATCCTCTCACCCACCCTCAGAGGGGAGATATCATTCTTCCCCCTTTTGCAAATGAGGAAATCAAGACCCAGGGTGGCCGAGAGATATTCCTAAGGTTGTGCTGGAGATCTATGGCAGAACCCATCTTTCATGCCAGTGCTCCATCTGCCATGACACCTTCCAGAAGCCTGATGAACCAACAGCCCCAGCCTAAAGATGAGTGTTGGAGAAGAAGCAGCATTTGAAATGGCATTGCCAGAAGATTGCCAAGAATCTTGCAGAGATCCTCGGAATAGAATTGATTTGCCTCAAGCCACCTCTGTTCTCCCTGTGAAGAGTTCCTGGGAAGGTTGAACCCTCCATTTTGATCCTTTCCTTCCTCCCCTCCTTGGTTCCTCCCCTCCTTGGTTCCTTCCCTCCTTGGTTCCTTCCCTCCCTGGTTCCTTCCCTCCTTGGTTCTTTGCCTCCTTGGTTCTTTGCCTCCTTGGTTCCTTCCCTCCTTTTTTCTTCTTTCCCTTTGTTCCTTCCCTTTCCTCCCTTCATTCCTTGCCTTCCTTTCTTCCCTCTTTCCCTTCTTCCTTTCCTTCCTTCCTGATGTTTCTCTTTTGGTCATCTCCTTTCACCTTTATTTATATTTCTAATAGAATGTAAGCTCCATGAGGGCAGAAATGTTAGGGTTTTGCCTTTGCATCCCCATGCTTAGTACCATGCATCTCATAGCTTAAAGACTTATTGTTTCATGAGGCTGATAATTTTAGTGTCCTTACTCTACTGCCTCCTTACCATTAATTATTCTAGATGCTCAAGTCTTTTTTGTACATAGAGCTTGACTCTACCATTCTCTCAAGCTGCCATTCCATCTCTCATCTCCTTCAATGTCACATTTTTAGCAAAACCAGTCTCTGCATATTGTTCCTATTCCCTAATCTTCCCCTCAATCCTCAACTTCTATAATGCTGGCATTTGAATATTACTTATTTACCTTGCTAGCCAACATGACCTAGGCAAGTCATTTCCTTTATAAAACAAGTCAGTTTTCTTCACTTTTTCCCTCCAAGGACATTCAAAATTCCTGATTAAATAAAAGTGAGCAGTATCATCACTCAAAATAGCCACCTTCTTAGGTGCCCATAAAAATAATTGAAGGTACCTATAAATAAAAATAATTTAAGACCCCAGGCTAGAAGGAAAACATGTACATTTGAGTCTTCTCTCTAGGCACTCACCAAAGTCTACTAGTAGAGGGTAAGTTTCTTGAGGACAGAGTCTAGTTCTTTCCTTTTGCTTTTACATCTGCAGATCCAAGATTTCCTGACATATAGTAAGCATTTAAATGTTAATTGAATGAACAAATATTTGCCTGCTTGGTATGGGCTTTTCTTGGTTTTCAATCTATGTTCTATCTTCATTTTATTTGATGCCATTCCTCAGTCCTTAATTCTTCATATTTTTCCTCCTTTGGCTTATTTTCATGGCTCATCTTTCTCCTGGTCCCTCTTGGTTGGTATTCCTCTTAGTCCTCATCCCTTACTTCATCCTTCCCCTTCCTCATTCTCTCTTCTCTTCTCTGTTTCCTCCTTTCCTTTTTTCCCCTCTCTGTCCCATTCCCTTTATATTTTCTTCTCCCCATAGATGATTTCAAAATCCTCATCTCTAGTGCTTTAGCCCTGGATTTCCTTCTGCCTGCTGGACATCTCCAAACACATCTCATACAAGCACTTCAGATTCAGTTATTCATCTTTCCACTTAACCCTCCCCACTCCTAAATTCCATATTTCTGTTTATGTTAACATTATTTTGCTAGATAGTCAAGTTTGAGCATCTTCCTTGACTATTCCCTCTCCCTTACCCATTTTCTATCAAACCCTTTTCTCTCTAGACCTTTTGACCCCATCTACTTACATTCAACCTCATGAACTCATTATCTATTCAATCACTTGTAATTCATTAGGTACCTTCTACATGCCAGCTACTGTTCTAATGGCTACAAAGAATGGAACAAAATCCAAAATTGCACCATCTTAGTTACAGTCTTAGGTCTGAACATATCACCATCCTATTCAAAGATGTTTCATAATTCCCCATTGCCATGAGGATAAAATAGAAATAGTTCCCTCTGGCATCTCAGTCTCTCCACATTTTCATTGCAACATCTCTCCAGTTTAATTTGTCTGTATTCTCCTTTCTGCTTTCTAAGGAGCAGGAAAACTCAACAAATAGTTATTTCTTGTTTCCCATTTATTCTGATAAGAATATCTAGTTGATGACAATTTGGAATATAATTTTTTTAAATTTTATTTGCATTACATATATGTGGGTAATTCTTCAACAATAACCCTTACATAGCTTTCCGTTACAAATTTTTCCCCCCAACTCCCCACCCCTTCCCTAGATGGCAGGATAATTTGGAATATAATTTTAAAAAAGGTTTTATTCCATAGTCTTCTACAAGCCAAGGTATATCTAGGTATAGCTAGATGGTATAATGAATAGAATTCCAGATTTGGAATCAGAAAGATCTAAGTTCAAATCCAGCCTTAGATACTTAGAAGCTGTGTCATTTTAGCCAAATCACTTAACCCTGCTTGCCTCAGTTTCCTCATTTGTAAAATGATCTAGAGAAAGAACCAAACCATTCCACTATTTCTGTCAAAAACAAAACAAAACAGACCAAAAAGTAGGGGTCACAAAGAGTTCAACACTACTGAGTGACTCAACAACAACAACAACAAAATCTAGAAAAGCATCAGCGCACAAAGAAATCTGTCCCTCTGGGGCAAGTAGGTATCTGCCTGTGAGCATTTCCCCATTATTGATACTTAGAGTTTCCAGAAGACATATAGCCATGCATGATTCAACACCAACCAGCCATTTGCCTTGGGCGCAATTGATTATGTAACCATGGAGGAAACAGAGGCTTCCAATATGTTCATCTGGTGATAGTCTTGGGAGTTCTAAAAGAATGACATACTTTTTCTTTTTCTTTTTTTTTTGTTCCAAGCTTTTCCCTTCCTTCCCCCCACCCCCACCCCTAGATGACAGGTAATCTAATACATGCTAAATATGATAAATTATATGACAAATCCAATATATGTATCCATATCTATACAGTTATCTTACTGCACAAGAAACATCAGATCTAGAAAGAGAGAAGAAAAAAAAACCTATGAAGGAAAACAAAATGCATGGAAATACTCACAGAAAGCGTTAAAATGCTGTGTGGTGGTTCACATTCAGTTCCCTCAGGCCTCTCTCTGGATGTATATGACTATCTTCTTTGCTGAACAATAGGAACTCGTTTGAATCACATCATTGTTGAAGAGAGCCATGTCCATCAGAATTGATCATCATGTAATATTGTTGTTGCCGTGTATAATGATCTCCTGGTTCTGTTCATTTCACTCAGCATTAGCTCATGCAAGTCTCTCCAAGCCTCTCTGAAATCGTCCTGCTGGCCATTTCTTACAGAACAATAATATTCCATGACATTCATAGACCATAATTTATTCAGCCACTCTCCAATTGATGGGCATCCTTTCAATTTCCAGTTTCTTGCCACTACTAAAAGGGCTGTCACAAACATTCTTACACATGTGGGTCCCTTTCCCTCCTTTAAAATCTCTTTGGGATATAGGCCCAGTAGAAGCACTGCTGGGTCAAATGGTATGCACAGTTTGAGCATAGTTCCAAATTGCTCTCCAGAATGGTTGGATCCGTTCACAGTTCCACCAACAATGTATCAGTGTCCCAGTTTTCCCACATCACCTCCAACAGAATGTCATACTTTTTCTTTTTGATTGTCCTTAAATGAGAACCAGTGAAAACAAAAGACTTAGATGGGACAGCATAGAATTTGTCATTGGCACAAAAAGGAAAATCCATGCTATTACCTTGCCCATTGCATCAGTGGGCCATCCTCCATGGCTGAGATAGCTTTTGTGTTCTTCCTCTGTTTATAAAATCTTTCTCTTCCTTCAAAGCCAAAGTCGGGTTCACCCTCTTCCAGGAAATATTCTTTATTGCCCCAGCTACATTTTTTTTTCCTTTCTAATGTCTTGATTCTCACTATTTGACAAGAAACCAACATACACACAAATACACACATACACACACTGTAATCCTGAACAAGAAATATCACTCTGCATATATTTAATAAGTATTTATTAAATTGAATGGATGCTAGGCCCTCTAGGATATAGTATGTACCTGTTATCATTAATCCTCAACCTAATACTCCCTAATCTTTCCTATATACCACATTAGGGTAAATTATTCCTTGTATCTGTAATAGACTATCTCCTTATATCTGCTTGTTGGCATCTTTCTTTGCCTGTAAGACTCCATCCAGATATCACCTAATCCAGAAAATCTTCTCTGAGCTCTCCAGATGAAAAAAATGTGTCCAGACCCTTAATTTGGATGTATCTGGCTTTTGTTGTATCACACTGTCTTGTGTGCCTATGAAAATTTTATCTCTTCTCAACTTCCAAATATTAGATAATAAACTTATTAAGGGAAAATGTGTATTTTTAATCTTTATAAACTAAGAATTGACTTTAAAAAGCTCTCAATATATGGTTGGGAATGGCAAGATGGTTGTGGTTTGGGGAGCTTGAGAAAACTCACTGAACAGCAAGGGAGGCCTTGTGTAAGAAGAAAAAACAATTGAACTCAATCAGACTGGTGTTGAGTGAGCACTTATTAAACACTTATTGTGTGGAAGGTCCTCTGTTCCTCCTAGAGATACAAGCACAAAACTAAGCTAAGTGAAGTCACCAAAAAATGAGCCTACCTTTGGCAAGCTCCCATCAGATGACAGGAAAGATTCTGTGAAAAAAAGGATCAATGTTTTTCTTTCTTTGCTTGATGAGTACATTTTATTTTACCATTTTGAAGGTAACAGCATATGGCAATCCCTGCACAGTAAAAGTTTAAGGTTACTGCTAACTTTAACCTATGAGTAACTATGAGTAATACTGTGTACAAAATCAGTTGGTGAACTTGTAACCATTTACTAGTTGCCTGTTTTAGCCTGAGCCTTGAAGAAGCAGTTTGGTAGAGTCCCAAGGATGAGGAAAGAAAAGCTTCTTTTCCCTCTAAATTACCTACAGAGTTAATTGAACAGTTCTCTTGTCAGAGCGCTTCTAGCTACAATGACCCCACTGCCCTCTTACCCTATACTGGTTCCTTGCATATTTAGAAGTCCCATTGAGTTCAGTGTTGATGACAAATTCTCAGAGATTTCAATCAGTGTTTGGGAATCTTTAACATGGGAGAGAGTAGGAAGATTCTCTGATTAGAAGTGAGATTTATTATTATACCATCTCCCCAACAAAGATGTATCTATGTACAGTCCTGGATAGAGATGTTTGTGATCAGATTACCAGAATTTTCTGGTTGGAAACTGTCATTCTATGTCAGGGAATTCTCTATGTCTGACCAGAGAAGACCAATAGAAGTTTCTTCCTTCATTACTAAATGTGCTAATGAATCCCCAGAAAAATTGGAACCAATGCTGGGTCACATATACAAGGAATATTTAAGGAAAACAAACTGAGATTCCTTATTTTGTCTGTGGGACTCAGGATACAGAATACTAAGATTAGGAGGAGCCTTAGAACAGGAGAGGTCACAGGTAGTAAAAAAATCAAGAACACATAGGCCACCTCCATATTTTTTTCTAGGTAAGGAATGAGAGTTCTAAAATGGGCAACAACCCTATGAAAGATCTTCCAAGTAGCAAATGGCAGAGCTGGTATTCTGAACTCAAGGTCAGGCTCCCTTTTACTCTGCAATGCTACTCCCTCTCTCCAGTCCTAGTCTGGTAATACTCATACCAAGTAGGAACTATTATAACAGTTATCATGTCTTCCTCTTTCTCTATCCCTTTAAGGATTAAAATAAAATCACCTTTCCCAGAACAACTTGATGAGGTAGTTTGCCTCTGGACTCTTATCCCTATCTTCCCAATAAGGAAGTTAATGCTCCAAGAGATTCACTGCCTTGCCCAAGGTAAGATTAGTCATAATGTCAGAACATCTTTGATTTGAGCTGGAATGGATCTCAGAAGACATCTGACCTCAGAAGACATCTTTTCCAAACTCCTTCATTTTATGGATGAAGAAACTCAGATCTAGCAAAGTTCATTAAATTGCCCATAGTCACCTCAGTCCAAGTTGGACTTGGTGCTAAGACTCTTTCCATTTGATCCTGGAGCTCTCATGTGAATATAGAGCACAATTTCTCATTGCACAGTCTCCTTCCACTGGTTGATGCCATTGATAAGACATCCATTCAAGGGTAGGGGTTGGCCAGTTCTTTTTTCTCTCAAATGGAGCATGTCAAATTACTTATGGGGAAGATGGAGAGGTAGACACCACAGTACATTGTGGCTTCTAATTGGGAAACCATTGACATAGATCTGGAGATCTGCCCCAGGGCCCTCACCCACTCAAATAGCTTTAGGAAAATGAAGAATCTGACCACAACCTTGGTGCTCATCAAAATTGGGAGTCTGAAAACATCAAAGAGCCCCTTTGGAGTAGCAGACAAACACTTACTTAGCCACTGTCCCATCTAGAAATATGGCTGGAAATTTAGGAGAAATTCATTTATTCAAACATCTGAGGCTGGGTGGTGAGTTCCACCATTATCTACCTCTCAATAGAGTCTGGAGTTCACTTTTTGGAGTTCAAGCCCTTATAAATGAAATTTGATCTGAAAATCACCATGGGTGCATGCTTCACAAAGGCAATGTCCCCATAAAAATTTGTGTGTAATAGGAAGAATACCAGCTTAAAGTTATTCCTGAATTAGGACATGCTATGACTATTTTCTTTTACCTAGGAGCTTCTTAGAAATAATCTTCCTTCCCAACCAATCTCCCTCCAAGTGAGGGAGGCAACAAATATATAAAATGAACACATTTAAACTCAAATAAACTCAAAGGCCTTGAATAAAAGGCAGGTGCAAGCAGCCTTTGAAACAATGGGTCAATGCAGAGGGTGGCGATTCAACTGCATCTTGAGGGAAAAAAAGGGATTCATTGAGTCACATTAAGAAGGAGCTATAGTGCAAAACATAGCCCAAATATAGAGGATGTACATTTCAAAGACAAAGAGATATGAGACTGGATCATCAGTAAGCAACAGAGAGAAGGTCAGTTTGCCTGAATCACAGTACAGATGGAACATACTGTCTAGTAAGTCTAGAAAGATAGGTTAGGATCAGATTATATAGGGCTTATAAGTTAGAGACTTCATATTTTATCCTAAAGGTAATTCAGGGCTGAAGGAAGACCAATTAGGAAGACGTTGCATTAATTTAAGTGAAAGGTGATTGAAGTCCTGATTTAAAGTGATCATTGTATCAGTAGGGAAAGGGACATATGTAAGAGAGGCTTTGAAGGTATAAATGGTGTAATTTGGCAACTGATTGGGTATCTATAATACAGAAAAAATGATAAAAAAA